>JAPSES010000124.1:8275191-8306775 GCA_029822895.1 Maxillicosta whitleyi | reverse complement strand
CATTGACCCCAATGTTAACGAAAATTTCAAAGTGATCCAGAATCCAGGATTTCTTCCGGATCACCCCCAAAAGTTAACCATTTCTTCCTTGTGCCATCGCCAACAAATGCTGAAAATTTCATCAAAATCCGTCTATAACTTTTTGAGTTATGTTGCACACAAACGCCGGCAAAAACATAACCTCCTTGGCGGAGGTAATAATTGCATTACAGTCAATGGTAAGAAACAATTAACTTTATGATCCCTGATAAATGGTGCGTCTTTTACATATACAGTTAATTTTACGATTCAAGAAACTCACAGTTTGTTGTAAAATTATTAGAGTATCAGAGGTGAGGTGGTGATGTCATAATAACTGGTTATCTGTTCTGAATCTGAAGATGTCTTCTGCTATTGGCTAATCCATTGTTTTGTGTTACATTGAAATGATTCCCAGTAGAAACAAATCACTCAGGGTTAAACAATTGTTACTTTCCTCTCATGCCAGATCGAGAGCCACAAACTGATGTTCCGGGAAACAGCCAAAGCCCGGGTGGACCACGGTGCCGAAATCATTGTTACCCACTCCCCAGGGTTGGAAACAGGTGGTACCTCCCCTCGCCTGTCCTCAGCCGGCAGCATCAACCTCCTGGAGTCACCGCAGCTGTCCACGCTGGCCCAGGATGTCACCGCCGCGCTGGCTAAGCAGGGCTTATGAGCCGACTGCCTCTGGTCCCCACAGCAATCCACACCACTCCTTGTCCCATCAGTCACATTCACTCATCCAGTGTTCTCCTAAAGTTCTTCACTGCAGCATTTCTCTCCCCTCACATTTGCGCCCCAAGGTTCTACAGTTGTAGCTGATTGACTGTCTTGTCCATCAAACAACCCCTCCAGCCCGGCCAGAGGGATTTTAAAAACTGAAGTTTACTCTTTACCCGATCACTTAAAGGGTATTTTCTTGGTCACTCTTTATTTGTTTTATCATTAAATTTGGATTGCTTGCCTCTGGACTTTACTTTTTTGTTCTAGATAACGCTGAAAGCTAAGTCATCAATGAGGTTTAAATGGATGTTTGTGTCAGGTTTTATGATTGTACAGTGATTTTACAATGAAAGGCATCACCACATTCCACTTGTTTGGGGATAAACTTCACAGTAAACACATAACATACATCCATCCAGAAATTCTGCGGTACTGAATGCTACTAGTTATTAGTCGCTAGACACCTGTGTGAGAGACTTAACTTGCAGAAACATGGCGTGTAAGTGTATATGAAAAAGAATGGCTGACCACAGTAATGAGCATGTCTGCTAAAAAGTGACTTTCTGAGTCAAACAATGCGATTTTTTTTTCTTGTTTGTTGGTTGGTTTTGATGCCATGTTTTACTGAAATGTGTTGAATTGTTGAACAAATTGTTTTCTTTTTATATTTGTCACTGTAGTGGAAGATGTTCCAGTTTTGTACGTTTCCCTGTGGCTGCACTGGCTTATTAGCACTTACATGTGGATAACCATTGCAGTTCTGTCGAGTCAAGCGCTAAAAGTTGAGCTTTTCAGTAGTTTTTTTTTTTTTTTCTGCGAACCAATGGGCTGCTCTTGTTCAGGCGTTAGTTTTATATTAGCTCTGTTTTGTTAGGCTACAACAATGCTGTTATGCTGGCATGGCAATGAAATACTATTAAATTAGAACTACATGGAGCTCTTAAAACGTTTCTGATTCAGTGTAAATGGCCAGGGTGAAATCTAGTGTTTGTACTTTTCAAGGTTGCAACCTGTGATTCCAAGAGGCCCCTTATGCTCCTGTGACCTTTAACCTTCCTGCAGAGTCTGGGTTGTACAGAAGGAATAAAGAACATAGAAAGCTTTATATGAAAACATTCCATATAAAAGAGCAGCTACCAGGCCTCTGTTTTGTGTGTGTGTGTGTACGAACAAGTGTATCTGTTTTTGGCCTTGTACCTTCACAGAAAGTAAAAAGATGAATGGAAGCAACCCAAAACCTGCAGCTCTTAGGATAAAAGATAAAAAAATAAAATAAAAACAGAACTGTTATTGCATATTCTCTGCTCACCATTGTGAAACTCCTCTGCCCTCCCTTTCTCCCTCCCTATCCCCAGTTGGCCCTCCAGTGTTTTTCTGTGCTTCCTATTCTCAACAAGCCCCTCCCCCCTTTGTCTATGTAAGTGTATTTAAAAGACCATGTAGATGTGTGCACACTTTCCAATAATGTTTGAGACATACTGATGACAAATGCTCCTACAGGATGATGACAGAAATAAAGAAAATAAAAAGTGGCCTGTTGTCTGTTTTTGAGTTCTTCTAAAATTAGTATGTAGCGAATGTCAGTCTCTCGTGTTTCGGTTAATTTAACAGTGTATATATGTAAATACTCATATACAACACTGCATTTATATCTTATAAGTTTTTGCACAATATTATAACTTGGAGTTTTATAACCATTTACATGTTTTGAGTCACTGTATCTGGGAAACTTGGTTTAAATATGCTTCCAAATCCACTAGGTGTCGCTGTGTCATTGACTTCAACATTTTTGTTTCATGCTAACAGGAATTTAGCCATAAAAAACACCTTATGGTTGTTTTTGGTGGACACATCTTTTTTTTTTCATGTGTGTTGCCGAACAGAATTATTTATGATAATAATAATAATTTATAATCGTTAAATAATTTTCCAAAAGCACGCGCTACCTAACGGCTAAAATCGCTTTTTTGTAGGGGCAAGTATGTAAGCTAAGCTAATATGTCTATTTGCTATTTGACATAAAACCTTTATAATTTATTGTTAGTTAAAATTTCAGTCATTGCCTTATGTGTTTGCTGAAACAATTCATGTATGTTAAATATTTTAAGATTTAATACTACAAAGTTGACACAAGTTAACATCTTGTGCTAAGGTACTATGCTAATTAACGTAATTCATTAGTTTAACTAACCTAATATATTTAAGATACATGACTCAGAGAAAATACATATTTAGTTATGACTGTTAAACGTACTACTGTTGTTGTTATCATTTATATTTACAGATTATTGATTACGTCATATTTGAAGACAAAAATGTTAAGACTAGCTAAATAGCATAATATTAAAATATACCGGTAAGATTTTAGGTCACGTGGTTACAAATTGACAACAGATACCGTTATAGAAGTTTGTGTTTTGTAATTTTAGATTTCGTTTTCCATTATTACTTTTTCGCCACCGTTTTGTTAAGTCCTGTATCAAAAATGTTTTCATAGTTCATTTTTAAGCGTTAACTGTGTTTAATTTGCATAGCGATATCCTGATATGGACATAAGGCTTATATAGTCTTACAGGCTGGATCTGTGTTTTACTTTCAACTGTTTACAGGGAGAGAAATCTACATCCCTTAAAATGAAACTATTGTGCATTTGTTATTCATTCAGCCATGACTATTTGACACTCTTGTATCTCTGACCCCAATAATGTTAAATATTGGACTTATGAAGATGACATTTGGTGTGATTTTGCTGTTGTTTTTTAATACTTGTTGCTCTACTACTGTGTGTATATTCCTTCCCCACTGTGTTTCACATAGGTTATTTAGCAACCTGTTGAGTTTCTCTAAGGGGATAATCTCTCATATGAATCTCATATGCACCACACGGATGTCCACCACTGTCTGTGCGTGGGTAAAGGGTTTGTGTTGGTTTCTTCTAATCCTGGATGAGGGGAAACATCTGGTGCAGCTGTACGTGCACTGCGTCTTTAAACTCCGCCACCGATGAATTAGCACGTCGATCAACAGTCGCTGTCCGGTGAGGGAGGTTCTGAAATCAGAACGCTCCCCCTCCATCTCCCCCTACCCACCCTCCACCCCTCTCTCTCTCTCTCCCTCCCCTTCTCTCTCTCTATCTCTCTCTCTCTCTCTCTCCAGCTCTGTAGACACAGACCGACCGACACTTGCAGCCATTTTACGCAGGACGAAGCCAATCATGTCGTGAGTGGAAATCTGTCGCTGGTCACCTGGGCAGACCCAGCAGCTGCAGCCGCCGCGCGTCCCGGTGGTCGCACACAGGCAGTCCGGCTAGGCACGCTGAGGCAGGTCGGGCAAAATGGTGAAGAGGAAAAGCCTGGATGAAAACGAGCCCGAGTGCGGGAAGGGGATACCGTTCCCGATCCAGACCTTCCTATGGAGGCAAACCAGGTTAGTCAGTGTGTGCAAATTGATAACAGGTGTTTTGCCATTGCCAGGAAACAGAGAGGGCGAATTGACAGCAGCCCTATTCACATCCCTCCCAGACAAATGAAGTAGGCAGACCTGGTTCTGGTCCAATAAGGCGTCAAAATAGATGAATTACCTTATTATATTCCAGCTGGTGAAGGGTGTCATGCAAGTGCATCTGTGAGTTGACTGGTTTCATTTACTGGTGTAAATTGTGGATGGTTTTTTGCAAGGGCAGTGAATGAAGAGGGGTGCAGACTGTGTGGTGATGCACCTGTAAAGCACATTTACATGGAAACAAGCATAAGAGGTGGTGATATTGATGAGGACAAAGATGTCATTAAGCAAGGGTAAACAAGAAAGAGAAGGGAGGGGGGATGTATTCCGTACAGCATATTAAATAGATATTATTGGATAATTTATCACAAGATTAAAGAATGATAGTTTTTCTTATTATGATATTCTTATAACTATGCAGAGAAAATTTGTTATAGTATTTTATAAAAAGTGCAGCTTCAAATGTCAAGACAAGGAATTCTATGCACTAAATATCAACAAATGCACCATTAAATGCAATAAACAGTCAATGATAAAACAGGTACAGGTTCCACAGTACCCAACTCTGACAGTTTCAGATTCTTTCTGAGCAGTATTCCAAGAAGAAAAGGGTCAACTTAAGGTATTTAACTCTGGGGACAAACATTTGTAGAATACTCTGAGAGCACAGATCATATTGATTTTGGTTTTAATGTCTGTGTGTACAAAAAGTAAACAGAACTTGCCCAAGAGAGAGAGTTTTGTACAAAAGCCAAGTGAGATGGCAAATTAGCAAGAGAAGCAGAGTATGCGATTTCCACAACCAGTAATGAAATGTAAGGCAAAGTGGTATACAGTATCCAGCTTCTGTAAGGCACAGATGACAACAATCCAGTGGAGGTAAAGAAGTTGCAGAAATTGCAGAAATCTAGGCAATTTATTCTTGGGAAAGAAACTTAATTTAATTTTTAACAATAAGTATTGGAAAGGCCAAAATGATTTACTGTAGAATCGTTTGTATTCATGATAGTGAGGAGCTTCTTCTGCAGTTCTCAGGAAACAGGTTGGGTTCCATGCAGCCAAGTCCTCTGTTTCCTAGGGGACCGAGCAGGAAGTTGAGTAATTAACAGATAAATCAGTTTACCACTATTATGGTTGGAAATGTCACAACAGCTGATTTCAAAATCCTCTGAAAGTGTAAAACTGATAGTGAATTCTCTTCTGATGAAGGGAAATTAATGTAAAAGAAAATCCAATATAAAACAAAGTGATTAATAAATATAATTTCCCCGGCTTGAAATGGAACCCAGAAGCCTTAGGATAAATGTTGTAAAGTCAGAGTTGGCCTAAGAGTTAGTTTTCATTCAGATCATACTAGTTCAACTGGTAAAGCCCTCACCTAAGCATATAACTATAGACACTTCTTACAGCACCACCATTTGGTCCAGCTCAACTGATATTGTGGCTCCCAGATCTATATTCTGTGTATATGAAATTTGTTACAAAACACTTTAATGAACCCCTTAGTGGTAATATCAGACCAGTTTTTGTATATTGAATAACCCATGCCAGACAAGAGTATCAACTGTCACATCATTTGAGGGTCATTCGGTTGAGTTAATGTTTTATCCATAAATGCCTCTATGCTTTTAAGTACCAAAGTATAAAGTCAGAGAGTTCAGCAAATGATCAAGTCAAAAATCAACAAGCAGGTTTGAAAAGTGTTTTTTCATACTTTAGTGGAAAAAAACTGTAGATCATCTCATGCAACTCCATGTAAGGTAAACATGGATATACAGCAATTAAATATGCTAACGACGGTTTGTGTTATTCAGCAATATCCATTCATGTATATTCCAATCTCCCATTGTAGAAGCTGTCCTAAATAAATAAAAATTTCCTTCTATTAATATTTTATCTTTGCATCATGTTCACTTCAGTCCCTACTGTCTCTTTACTGTTACTAATTGGAAGATTAACAAAATTTTGAGCAGAAACAATAGGGTTCCAACACCCTGGTGCTTGAACGCCTTTTCCCCAGGAAGTGAACAAAAAACAAAAAATGCATCTGTGGATAGTGAAATGATCCCTTATGTATGTGCAGCCACAGTTTATTCTTAGTTAAAGCATAATCTGTCATTGGAGATGGAACACTGTAAATGTCACGGATGTTTTCTTGCCTCTTTTCATTTACATATTTTTCTATTTTTGTAGTGCATTTCTGCGGCCGAAGTTGGGAAAGCAGTATGAAGCATCTTGTGTGGTAAGTCATTTCATAATGCCATGTGCGTGACAATGGGAAATAATCCCTTCCTACACGGTAATCTGTTTTTACCTTAATGCACCTGCAAATCAACTGCACTCTTCATTTTACATTTAGCAAATTAGTTTTCCCCCCCTTGCTTCCTCCTATTACCCAGGAGCTCGACCTTTGGAAACTCATATTTATAATGACGCTTTTCCAGATCCCTTTGGATCTAAACAGAGCTGCCACTGTGTCCCCACAGGCGCTGCCTCGCCTGGGGCCATGTGGGACATTTAGCTAGTCACTGAAAGACGCTTTAGTTCCCTGCTGATGTCTCTTTTCTCCTTCTCGCTGGCTGCCTCCCCAGTCCTTTGAGCGGGTGCTGGTGGAAAATAAGCTCCACGGCCTGTCACCAGCCCTGTCAGAGGCCATCCAGAGCATCTCTCGCTGGGAGCTCGTCCAGGCAGCGCTGCCTCATGTACTCCACTGCACCTCCATCCTGCTGTCCAACAGGAACAAGCTGGGTACGTACATTCAGGGCATTCATTACTATAGCTTTAGGCTACAGGTTGGTTAGGTTGTCCAGGTCTCATGTGAGACAACTACAGAAGAATTCCCAGTTCACTCCAGTTTTAGATTGAAGACTTGAACAAGGGCTTTTTCTTGTATTTCAAGTTAGAGGTTTGATAAATAATTATGTAAACAAAATTATTATTGTCTATTTGAAAAATTCTTATATTTTATTTCTGTGATATATGATTTAGCATATAATGTGTCAAAACTTTTATTGTAGTTGGTGTTTTCTAGAGGCAACAAAAATTCAGTCTTTAATACAAATAATGATATTACATGGTTATCTGATAATATCCTGATTGGGTCTTTTTCATAATTTTAAGTCTTTTTCTATGACATCTTTTTATATGACACCTCTGTGACATCTGACAGGCCACCAGGATAAACTGGGCGTGGCTGAGACCAAGCTGCTCCACACGCTGCACTGGATGTTGCTGGACGCTGCCCAGGAATGCAACCATGAGCCCAGCCTGGGCCACGGCTGGTCGGCAGGCAGCAGCAGCAGCGCCTTCCTCCAGCCTGTAGGGAACCAGGGCCTGTCACCCGGGGCTCCTAGCTCATGCTCGAGCTCAGCTCTGGGAGGGTCTGGGCCCCAGCACAGTGGCTCTCTGCTGGAAGAAGATGAGCACACTCGTACCAAGCTGTTTCACAAGAGCATGGCCACCGTGGAGCTGTTTGTGTTCCTGTTTGCTCCACTTATTCATCGCATCAAGGTCTGTACCTTTGACAGACATGTGAATGCATGAAGTAGTCAGAGAAATTGAGGAACAATCCCATTTAGTCTTACATACCAATTTTTTCGGGTTTTAATTTTTACATAATTTTCCCAAAAGTAAGTTAAGTTCAGAAATGTTTATACAGTTTAATAGTAGATTAACCTAACCCACTCTAATAATAATATTCAGATAAAATTCGGATTGTGCAATATAAGATAAAAGATATAAAGAATGATCTTTTTGGACAAATTGTATAACTCTTTTAGTAGTTCTTTATTGTTCGGAATGACATGATCAGCATTTACCAGGTGTTGATGCAGTGCAACTCAAACCAAATCACAGTTGTTTATACACATAACCACACCTGTCCTGTGCATATTGATTTGTGTGTAAAAGGATACAAGGGTCATGTTACAGTACCGTTGGGATAGCACTGTTTTATAAACACACAATGCATCACTGTATCTTGTTCGCAGTTGTGTTGAAGTGGCTATAGCATGATGATATCCAAGCACGGATCATAGATGTTGATGATCAAGTTTAATAAGGTGGTTCAAGTTTCAGCTGGTTGAAAATGTGTTAAAAATGCATATTTTGCAGGAGTCAGATCTAACCTTCCGTCTGGCCAGTGGTTTGGTGATTTGGCAGCCGATGTGGGAGCACCGGCAGCCTGACATCCCCGCCTTTACTGCACTCATCAAACCTGTCAGAAATATAGTGACAGGTAAAAAAAAAAAAAAAAACATTACTGACTGCAATGAAAACCTTTAAGCTTTTTCTTTTTTTGCTCTTAATGAAAACATGTAATCTGCCATGCTTGTCTCAACAGCGAAGAGGAACTCCCCAGTCAACAACCAGTGCAGCCCCTGTGGATCTGCAAACCCAGGTCCCATGGTGAGGGAACGTTTTTAGCTCTGATCTTGTCAGGCTTTGCATCCGCAGTCCCTGGTTGATGAAATATGTGGAGGGAAGCTCTTCCCCTCCCCCTGTCACTGGTCCCCCATGGGTCGGATGGTTATATTCATTAACACCAGCCATCAGGGAGCATTAGCATGGTTGGCCAGGGTCATGACAGAACCCTCACTCCAACCTCAAAGCCTTTAATTATAAGCAGCCTTCCTCTTATCTTTACATTGATCTGCCCTTCTTCCATTTCACAGGGCTTCCAGGTGGTTTGCGAAGCCGTCCAATCAGATTCATCCTCCCCTGTTGCTGGAGAGCAAAGTTGTCGCCGTGGTAACTCAATCGAGAAAGGCGGCCCCTCCCAACAAGCTGCACCAGTCAAAGGCCCTTCAAAGAAAAAGTGAGCAGCATCCATACTTTCACTTTGTTCTCTACAAACCACTGACAGGTAGCCTTTGGCTTTTCATGAATGTTTAATTACTAATGTTGGATCTGTGGTGAATGATCACACTCCCACAGGCAGAAGGAGGTGGAGATGGAGGTGTGACATAGTAAAGGATCCAAAGCTCCACTGACTTCCTGTTGGAAGTTGGCATTTGAGCTATGTCTAACAGAATCTTAACAGCAATTAGTAATTAAAGTGGGGGGTACATGTTGAATCTACCTCCTTTAAAACACCTGGATATAATATATATAAGATGAGCTGATCACTTTTGTGGCCAAAGATCAGGGTCATAGCAATAGCTCAAAGGCATGTTTGGCTATCTGATTATAACACAAGGAGAGCGGACATATCTGATTCAACTTATGGTTCTTGGTTTTCTTCAGCTTTAACTTATCTTATTTGAAAATAAAATGGCGTCAAATTATGCCTTTCATATATTTCAGACACACAAATCCAAGCTGTGGAAAGATGTAATTACAATTTACATCTTCAGACCTTTACATAAAGGGCACATCATAAATAAACAAGATGAAAAGACCCACAAACATTCACACCAAAATTACTCACTGGTGATGAAGCAAATTTGTGACAGTCAAGAGAAACAGTAATGATTCAATATCACCTGGAGCTTCATTTATAGCCTGTGTGACTTAAGTATATCTAACATAGTGTCCTCTGTCTGTGTTTGTATTTCTATTTAAGCTTTATTTAACAAGAAAAAAGTTATGGAGAAGAAAAATGTCCTTTATAGCAGTGTCCTGACAAAGGGGGCAGCAGCACGGTTAAACAAACATGCAGACATCACATGTAATACAAAGCATAAAATGACTAAAATAGGGTTTTAGAAATAAATAAGCTAAATGACAACACTGTCCTACACTTTAATTATCTGCGTCTCTTTTGTGCTTAATGCTAAACAACATGGCTAGAAATCAACAGGTCTATCATTGTTGTCACATGACATTTCACAGAAATGACTGATTGATGATTTCATTCATACCACAAAGACTTGCGGAAATTGGTTAAAAGAAATAAAACACTGATATCTTGCTGCTTAATATTGATAATATAAACCATAATAATATAAGCTATAAGTAAAAATATGTGTAAATGTGTGAATTAACCATACAAAATAGATATTCAATCAATACAAATAAAATATCCACATGGATAATTGACAGTGCAGACTGACTGGATTATTACGTATGTGCTTTTGAGCCATTCAAATCTTTGGTTTGAAGCAGTTTGAATTACTGTAGTGTGCAGTACAGGGATTATTACTTCTTTCTTCATGACCCCACTTGATTTCAAATGACAAAACTGCTCATTTTGAAGAATCTGCACCAAAAATATCTGGTATTCATATTTCACAGCATCTGGCTACATGTGTAGGTCTTATTGCGATTTAGCTTCATCGTGATTGCACTGCACACACTGCCTACACAGAGTGTGATACCAGTTGTGCGTTGAAGCAGTGCAGTGATTTACAAGTGACCCGCGCTGACACAGGGCTGGTGGCATCATCTTGTTGATGGCTAAACATTTAGCCCTGCAGCACCGTCTGTCGAACACACTGCACAGCACGGCTTGCTCCACTAGCTTGTATGAGCCAGTGTATATGAATAGCTCCTCCTTCCCCTGTGTAATGTGTTGCTCTAAGCAGTACTGTCTCTTCAGTCAGCAAACACACATGCAAACACAGACACACACAGCCTTGTCTTGCTTGAGCATTAGCAGAGCTACATAACCAGGGTAATTATGCTGAAGTAATGTGCTACATGTCTAATGCTGGCAGTGTCCCCTGACTTGGCATGACACGGCCTGGCTTGATTTGGTCTGCTTGCGGCATGTCTGGCATAGTTCTGTCTTCACTGCCGTGCTTAGCTTGCTTTGGCACAGGTTAGGCAAGTTGTCTGGCTTGGTAGGTGGCAAACAGTGCTTAAAAGAAACACCGCTGCACCCTATGTACTAGTCATTTCTAGAAAATGTTATTTGAAGCATGATTGACTAGTAATGATAAATTGACCAATAATGTATTAAAATGTCCTGAGTGACTGTTAGCTCAGGTAAACACACAACAGTTGGAAAAAGCTGTTAAGATTCCCATGGATGTTCCATAATTCATGGTTTCAAGCTTTCTTGTGCAAACACATGTGGTTTCAGTCCCTTTTAATTGTCATCATACATAACCATTTAACTGACGCAGGCCATATTTGCCTGAAAATGCTGTCTTGCCATTCCTTTCAAGATAACCAATGGGGTCAATTTCCGCTAACTGGGATTTTAGTTTAATGCATCAGTTACCAAATATGTGTGTTTTAAATTCTACCTTCAGTAAAGCTAACCACCGAAATTTATATGTGTTAGATGTTAGTGTTTTGAGAAGGCTAACAGGAACCTAGTCAATAATATATTTCTGCTTTGATGGCATTTTGTTGACAGCAAGAGCAAATGTGATTGAATTTTCAAGGCATGTCATATTATTGTGAATTATATCCCATATGGGTAAATGGTGGCATCATCGGGCCAGCTGGGACGTGACTGCTGATTTCTATCCTGTAAAACAGCATGACCATGACAAAGCTTGTTAGCAGAAACAAGTCTACAGATGAACTTTCCAAACATTAGTATTCTGCTTGTGCCATGTGAGTGTTTTGTGTTTTTCATTGCATCAGGTCTGTCCTCATCCTGAATCACTGCTAGTGGGCTGTAGAGACTAAGAGTGACAGCCGAGAGGGCGCAGAGCCATACGGCCGCTGATCTCAACTTGATTTGACAACCCGACCCATCATTCAGACATTTGTGATCCATTTGACAGCTAACAACTGACAAAATAAACCCACACCCCTCTCCTCCTCCCCCTCCTGATCCACATGCAAGCAGTATACCCCAACACAAATGGGTATTTGAGCAGTCACATGACAATGCAGAGATTTATGTCAATTGTTCCGCTGCAGACACTCAACAAAGACAGATTAATTACTTTCTTTTTTTTTTTTTTTTTTTGCATTGATGGTTAGAATTAGGGTTTAGCTCTGATAGCTGGGAAGGATGAAAGGATGAAGTGCGACTTAGATGTAGAAGAGGGAAACTGGCATTTGAGGGGATTTATTTTCCTCTTTCAAGTTGCTGGATTCTGCACTGGGGTGGGGCTTTACAATTGGTGCCATCTATAACATTCCTGTTCATAAAGGTTTTACATATTTATGGCTGCCTATTTTTATATCTGTGCCTGTAGTTTATATTTTTAGCCACTCTTTACCTACTTGTATGTACACCTCTGCAATGTACAGCTCAGATATAATAATTTCCACCATCAGCTCCACTCATTAATGCAGCTTACTCATCCTGTGGCGCCGCATCACTCAGAGCCTTTTTACTGATGCTGAGGCAGTTTCCATGGCAACCGCTGGCTACTGCATCTCTCCTACTGCATGGAGTCGGGGGCTGGGCTGCCGCCTCTCGCAGAGCCCAGGGTGGCTGTCGTCATTCGGTTGCCACGGCAACCTGACACAACAGCAGCAGAAGCGGCAGCAGTCATTGTGTGTGTGTTGGCTAGACAGTGAAACCTGATACAGCTTCCCTCTGCTGTCCACCCTCAAAGTGATTCATGTAGATATCGACCATCACTTCCTGCTCCATTTATTACAACAGCTGAGATTAAATGTCCCGTTGCCCTCTCTCTCCCCCCTCTCTCCCTCTCCCTGTCATGGTATCAGTATGTTTCTGCTCCATACACACCATAGCCTTGCCAACCACTGACCTTCATTCTACTTATTTATAGTGGACTCACGTAGGCTGAGGCTCCCTGTCTCCCTGATGCTCTCTCTCTAAATGATGCTGGAGGGAGGCTCTGCCCTTATTTACCATCCTCCTTTGATGCATAATTAATGAAGCAGCAAGGCAGGAGGTGACAACAGGCTAATGGAACAGGAAAAGCTGTGATACACATTAATTGTTGTGATAGTAGTTTGTCATTTGACACAAGACTCAAAGCACACCTCATGCTGCATTCTGGCTGTCTGTCAAGTCTCAGCCAGCTGTCAGGCTTCTGTGAAGTCATCAGTATATTTTCAGTGTGTTTTTGGTGTCTCTTACTTGCAGTTTTATCCATTTGAAATGATTGCATCTGTCTTTCTGGAATGTCTGCATCCACTTTACACTTTACAGCTTTCTCCTGTGATCTGATTCTCACAGAAAAAAAAACATTTAGTCAAGGTTTGAATATGGGAGATATGGAAGGAATATTCAAATATTTGTGCTACATCAACAGCAGTAATAGATTCAGTATTTGAAGTGTAGTTTAAAACACAACATTGTTAAAAAAAAAAAAAAAAAGTAATGATAATGGCACAATAAGTAAATTAGTTGTAATTTAAACCCAATTTTGAACACATCTGCATAATAGTTGTGAAGCTATTGTTTTTAATCTTGGAAGTAACTGAGTAAATTGAACATTTTTGTAACTTGAATCATGCATGTAACCAAGAGGTCCTAGTTATAGTTTAGTATTGCAGGCTTTTAAGAATCCTCCTTTTCTTTTAGGACTTCAGCCCCCGCCGGCTTGCCAACATCACTGTCGCAGCGAGCACGATACGCCACTTACTTCGACGTGGCTGTGCTGCGCTGCCTGTTGCAGCCTCACTGGACAGAAGAAGGTGTGCACTGGGCCTTGATGTACTACCTGCAGCGCCTGAGGCAGATCCTGGAGGAGAGGCCTGAACGTCCCCCAGAACCCTTGGTTGCACCTCTACCACGACCACGCAGCAGCTCCATGGTGGCTGCCACACCTTCACTAGTCAACACACACAAGACACAGGTAACACTGACAGGAAAGGGGTGATGAATGAGTCCAATGTAAATGTAAAGTTTGTTTGTATTGTCATACCATGTGATACATGTATTGTGTTTTTGCAGGATATGAGTCTAAAATGCAATGAAGAAGGTAAATCTCTAAGCACTGAGACATTTGCAAAGGTGTCTCTGACCAACCTCCGTCGTCAGGCAGTTCCTGACCTCTCCTCTGACCTGGGCATGAACATCTTTAAGAAGGTGAGAAGCTTCTCAATGACATGCCCTCTTCTAATCTTGTAATTTATCTGTCACACTATAAAATATGGACTATTTTTCTGGTGTAGAAATGGTGTAAAACTATATGTAAATCGTGTGTTCCCCATTGGCTTATGACATTGACAAACAAATAGAGGTCATTCCATATAAACTGAACCAGGATGTACAGCTTACAATACCCACAATTTCATTCTCACTGTAAATTGGACAAAAGAAAGACAGGAATTAAAGGCAAATTTGATTATTTCATGACAGAAGAGACAACTCCGAACATTTTCTTGGTCATATCGTGGATTTTCTTGAAAGAATTTACAAAAATCAGAGTGTGTGCAGTCTTAGCGACACCAACTGATTATTTTTCATTGGCTTGGGGTGGATCTTGTGCTGACCATCCAATGAATCCTATAAATAAACCCATCCAATGATCTTTGATTTAAAAAAAGCACCTCCATTATTAATTTTGACAATCTTGCAACCTATTGTTGATTCTGTATAGAATTAGCATATTTCTTAGTAAATATAGTGGAAATAATGATTTGATTCAATGCAAATGTAAATCAAAACCTAAATAGTTTATATATGTATATGTGTGTCTGTTTAGTAATTTGAGGTTTTCATAGATGTTCTGAACAAATTTCAACCTAATCCAGTTAAAATGGGGGTGTCGAACTCTTTTCATTTCAGGGGCCACATTCAGCTAAATTCAATGTGCGGAGGGCCGAAAAAGTGAATTAATGACCGAATAATACATAAATAATGTCAACAGTCAAATATAAACTTTTCTTTATATTTTACAGTGAAAAAATTAAAATGACATGATGAAAATGTTTAAATCAATGTGAATAATATGAACACATTAATCACAATTATATTATATAATTTATCATTTCCACACATACATTATAATTTACAAATCACATTGGATCGACAGATACGCAAAATATTATAAACAGGTGGAATATTATTTAAATTGCACATATTTCTCTTAAGGCATGTCAGGTTATTCATATTTTTTTGTGCAATTATACTTTGGTTTTAGTCTAAATACATGAAAACATTGACATTTACAAAGAGAAAAATGTGGATTTGTGAGTATTAATAGGTTATTATGACACTGAATTGGTCTCAATGTGGAACCTGAACTATAATTATTGTTAATACTTTTTTACATTTCACAAATTCGTCCCAGGGGTCAGATCGGGCCCTTCGGTGGGCCAGATTTGGCCCCCAGGCCACATGTTTGACACCTGCGAGTTAAAACAACGTTTAAAGAAGCTAGACTAGGAGGATTGGAAGTCTTAGGGGAACGTGTCTTTTGTTTCAGTTTAAGAACCGGCGTGAGGACCGGGAGAGGAAAGGCTCCATCCCCTTCCATCACACCGGAAAGAAACGTCAACGTCGAATGGGGGTCCCATTCCTTCTGCACGAGGACCACCTGGATGTGTCGCCCACCCGCAGCACATTTTCTTTCGGGAGCTTCTCTGGTTTGGGTGACGATCGGCGGACTCTGGACCGTGGGGGCTGGCAGGCCACTTTCATGGGTGAGTGTATTCATCATGTGAGACTGGATTACATGGTGGTGCTTTCTTTTTCCTAAACTCATGTTTGGTGCATCATAAGACTCTAAATCTAGCTGATGGCTAATGAATTAGCTCACTTCATTAATGTTGGTATTTTTTACTTGCTTTCACTAAGAGTTGTGGTTAAATTTCACTACAGGCAACAAGGGATTATTTTGTTATCCAGAGTTAGTGTCTCCTTAAAGAACAAATGACTAATGAATAATTTGCTATATTTCTAAATTAAAAGTTAATAATAATAATGATGTTGACACATCTAATGTCACAACTTCATTTACTGACATTTGGAATCAGTGTTATTTTTGTTTTGTTGTTTTTGTTTTATTTTTGTTAGAGTTTTTGCATCTGTTTAGCTTTATTTTAATGCACTGCTGACACAATTCTGATCAATATACATTTTTGCTGATTCTGTACATGTGTGTTTTCAGGAAAATTCACACGGCGAGGCAGCACAGACACAGCAGCGGACGCCGATAGCCTGAGTGCCAAACACTCCCACTCCCATCATTCTCTGCTCCGAGACATGCCCGATCACCCCAACAGCCACAGTGACAACACCGTCAAAGAGGGTAAGGAGAACACATAAGTGTGGGTCAGAGCAGGTTAGACTCCCATAGTCTCAACACATGCACCTGTACATACAGCTGTGTTTGCTTTTGCACACTGGTGGAATATATTACAGATTTCACATGTTTCCTCCAGACTTTTCTCCTCCATATGTGAAATTGGAAATGACTCCAGTTAGTGGTTACATTTGAATTTGATTGTTTTGCTTTAGGGTAATGATGTTAACGAACATATTGAACTATACCCGGGAAATTTAGTCTAGTGTATCTGCAGTAATAAGGGTCATGAAATAAAATCCTGACCCCTCTTTATGGGAAAGTAAAATTATGATTAATTTTAACACAAGACCAAGACCTTCAAAAAATGGTCTGCAGACTTTTTTCGAGTGCTTCGACTCTCATGAATATTAGTAGTCTCTCTCAAATAATCCATCTCAGGGAAAATAGAATCAGAATGTGGCTGTTTCAGCTCTGAAGCTATTTCAGTAAGATCTGCTGCAGTTACATTTTTATCCAGGACCAAGTAACAGATATATAACTGTCTTAACACTACTCATTTGTAGTCATCATTTGTTTACAAGATAGTGAAAACTTGTGAAGCTATTAGTTTTTACCCCTCAGCTGAGGGGTATTGTAATTGTTTTGTCATCTGTCCGTCTATCTGTCCATTCAACAACATAATCACTTTTTCTGAAAAATGCACTGATATACAGTATCTGCACCAAATTTATACTGTGGATGCATCTTGGCATGGAGTAGAAGCCTATTAAATATAGGTGACCTTGACCTACTTTTTCAAATGGCCTTGTGCAGTTACAACTTCTGAGTACTTTGACATATGTACTGTATGCAATAAGTTTTGCACAAAAACAGTCTAATCTAAATTATAGGGCAGTAACTTTCAACAGAATTTTACTGTATATTTGGCCAAGGGTATAAAAGTCCACAGCATGTTATGTTTGGAAATGTAGTACTACTTTCATTACAGCATTACTGCAATTTACATGAATGTGTAATGCTGTAATTCTTAGGATTTCTTGGATATTCAGTACAAATTCCAAGGCAGTCCAATGAAATTGGTGAGGTTTACAATGCATTACACACAAACCAATGATTAAATTTATCCCTGTGGGCAAAATTTCCATAATGTAGGCATAAAAAGCATCTAGGAAAGATGTTTGACGGCATGAAGGATGAAAGAACCTGTAAATATTTGCAGTATATTGTAAGTTTATGCAGCCAAATTTATAAACCTGTACCCCTCGGTTGAGATTGAGTTTATAATTGTCATCACTTTAGACTGAAAATGAACTGACAGTCCACAGTACAATTGTTGACTCTTACTGCTCAGTGAGATTGAATAGTAATGTGTACAAAAATAGCCTTTTTGTCCAGAAGTAACCAGACAAATAATGATAGAAGATGACAGACTCAGACAAACATGGCAAGGTAGACAGTGTTTTAAAGAAGGTATGTCATCATACATCAATCACTGATATTCTAAGCCATCAGATGAAATAAATGGAGGATGCCAGCTGCTGGCTCTGTTGAGCAGAGAAGAAATAGGGCAGAGTTACATAACAGTAATATTGTCGTAACACTGCTAATTTACATACAAATAAACAGTGCACGGTGTCGACTGTGCTCCACACTCAATCATGTTCTTGCTGTTTGGTTTATGGTCAGCATGATGTAAAAATAGCAAGGGGCTGACAGATAATGGTGTGGCAGAGAATAAATAGGGTAGAAGGAAAACCAGCAGGATGGACAGAAAAAGCATATTTTAACCCTATGAATATGATCAACTACTGACTGCTCATATCACATCATGTGTGAAGATGAGAATTTGATGAAGTTAAAAAATCATCAAACAAATATTAAAGCCATTGTCAAAAATCTAAAAATGTAATTGTAATTAAACATTTAGTTGTGGTTTCTTGTAATCATAACACTTGACAATATTTCTTAATCCACAGTTCGATCCCAGATCTCCACCATCACTATGGCAGCATTCAACACAACAGTAGCATCCTTCAATGTGGGCTACGCTGACTTCTTCACTGAGCACATGAAGAAGCTGTGCAACCCTGTGACTGTCCCTGAGATCCCAGTGGAGCCGCTGGCCTGCGCCAACCTGCCGCGCAGCCTCACTGACTCCTGCATCAACTACTCATGTCTGGAGGAGGGCGAGAACATCGAGGGAACCAATAACTTTGTCCTGAAGAACGGCATGTTGGATCTCACTGTGAGTCCGTTGATGATATTAAAATTATCCAGTTAAATCTGTATTTGCAGTTTTTAGCTCCTACAGGCTATGAGCTATTGGGAAGGTGCTGTGTCCATCTTTGTCATTGTCATCGTCATCTTTGCAATTTCTTCAAACATTTTCTCCAACGAAACTACTTGGTTGTATTAGTTTCAAATTTTATATGTAGCATCCTTTGGACAATGTCTATAAAGGTTGTTTACACTTTTAAGAAATTCAGATTTTCTGATTTGATGAATTTTTGAAATATAAAAATTTTTGCTTTGATTTATAATGGACCATATTTTCATGGCTTAAAACACGGAAATAGGTAGATATCAATATTACTATTGAGCACTCGTAGGAAGTCATACATGGACTTTCATTTAATTGGTTGAGTTCTCCTCCAGTGAAAGTACTACCCACTTCTATCAGGAGATTGACCTCCTGCATCAAGACCACAAGGCTCTAACAAAGCAGCAGAACATGACAACCTCACAAATTTAACTTAACTTATTATTGATTCTTGATGGAACATGTCGGTGGTCCATTGGTCCTATTTTTAATTTTCTTTTTCCTTCTCCTTTGTCAAAAGGCTGTGTTGCGGGCACTCTATGCCGTCCTCAGCCATGACATCAGCTCTAGAATCTGTGATGTGGCCCTCAACATCATCGACTGCCTGCTGCAGCTGGGCATGGTGCCTGGTATGGGAAAGAGGCTGTCCAAGCCTGACAACAAAGAGAACCAAGAGGCACGAGCCAAAGACCCAGCAGGCCAGGGCCTTGGAAGTGCACAAGGAGGTGGAGCGGTCCCAGGAGGAGGAGGAGGAGGAAGTGGTGGCGGAGGAGATGGAGGCAGTGGTGGAGGAGGAGGAAGTGGTGGAGGAAGTGGACAAGGGAGCAAAGATGATGTGAAGAACAACAAAGAAAATGATAAAAAGGTTTGTTTGAGCTGTAGCTTTTAGAGTGTAATCAAATCGACATTGTGTTCTGTATTTGCAGCCGGGCCAAACATTCATTTTTGAATGATTCTAAGCGGTTTGTGTTTCTATTTAACATCAACCATGAAATGTCATTGTCCACTTTTAAAACTGGGCCACATGAGAAAGCTTTCGAGTTCTCTTATGAATATGTTTGTCCTTTCAGAGGTGGAACATTCAGACTCTTCCATGGTGATCTGAAAACATTGCCTTGAAATATTTACAGAACTCCTCCACCATCTCTGTTACCTCTCCAAAATTTTACAGACTGAGACCATCTTGTCTTTGCTGTCACTGCTATTGCTTGGCTCCATTTTATGTGCTAAAAATAAGTGGTGTTATTGGTGAAAATGGATCATGGCAGCACAGAGAATTTCCACTGGACCTGCTGTGTGTGTACACACAATTGTCATGTGACAAATACACACGTGTTTGCATTTTCCTGGATCACATTTTCACATCAGATTGTTGTTAAATCTTGATTTATCTTTAAATTATGCTACACCAAACATTACAACTATTTAACAATGAATACTAAATGAAAACCTTTTAAAAGGTTTGTATAGTTATTATTACTGTAGGCAGTTTAACCTTTGGCTGCCTTTTTAAAATGAATTCTCCATAAATTCAGTAAGGAAATTGATCTTCAGCTCAACAGGAAAACTGAACATGGCAACAAAAAAAAACTGTCTACGGTCCTTACACAACATTCAAGATTCAGTTTATCATTAAGAAATTACAGATACAGTACATAAAAGACAACAACAGGGAATGAGGAGGGTATCTAAAAACAAAATTGAAACTGACCAGAAAACAGTCCCAAAAACCAAACTGATATTAAATATATGATAAATCATTCACATGGAAATCAACTCTGTGCTTTTCCATAGTTTTCCCTATTTTCTGGTCATTAAATAGCAAAGAATGTAACATTTTGCTATCAAGCCTCCTTTTAATACTTACAATACATCACACAAATATATTGGTTATGTTATTTAATGTATTGATTATAATTTTGATGATTTAATCTCAATCAAAAATTGAATGTTAATACATTTCTGTTTCATTTAAACCCTGCATCAGCTAACATTAAAGCTGTTTTTGCAAGACTTTAATTAGACCTTTAGAACAAATGAAACCTCTTTGGTGCAGCTCAACCTTGATGTTTTGTCTTTGCCATTGAACAGGAAGAGGGCTCTGGCTTCAGCACACACCGTCTGGCTCTGACCATGCTCATAAAGATAGTCAAGTCACTGGGGTGTGCCTACGGCTGTGGTGAGGGACACCGTGGACTGTCTGGGGATCGCCTCAGGATGCAGGTCAGCCTCTCTCCTCCACCTCAGCTGACCGTCACTGGTGAATGTGTGCAGTTAACACAAATTAGCCCAGTTTGTAATGCCTGACGTGTATTCATTTTCTATTTATTATTAATTGTGTTGGTCCTTTAGTGTAGTAAATGTTTTATGAAAGTGAAATGAATCCTGCAAGTACTCTAGTTTGTAACTTGAGTAATGTAGAGTAAAACCATTGTGCAGATTTATTTTAATGCAGATCAATAGTTTTTATTATGAGATAAAGTAGCAGACGAGAAACAAAATGCTCACTCCACCACTGATATCTGTCATGGGAATCAGTGCAACTGGTGAAAATAGCGTGTCCTGCAAGAAAAGCCTCTTTATATCTCCCATTTTTCGGCTAGTTTCAGATATGATGGTGGAAAAGAAAAAACAGACCAGCTACAAAAGCAGCACTTCATTTTAATCTCTCATAAAGCATGGTATTTTTTTCTGTTTCCACGAGTCATGACCAGAGGCATTATGTTTTAAGATCATCAAACCTATTCCTCTATACATGTCAGGAACACTTCATAGGAATTTCCTCATATTTGGAACAAACTTGGATTAAAACACCATTTATGATAAATTCCACTTAAAATATGTAAGAACAAAACATGAATAACATTCAACACCTTACTATACTAAATAAAATAAAGTAAAATAAACGGCAGTATGGATGATTATTTGTGACCTAAATAACCCTCTGTGGGAGGGTTTTAGGATTTTGTTGCTTCTTCACTCAGGTTCATTGCTTGGTTTGAGACCTCAGCTGTTGACTGGATTTAGTCATTTCCTGTATACTAGTATACAACAAACTTTTTACACTGTGTAGTGAATATTTGTCTCTCCAAGGACTACTGTTGTTACCAGTGATAAAATACAGTCACATCGGCCTAATTTATTCAGTTACACACAGTTCCTGCCTGTGAATTTATTCCTAAGTAGAATAATCAGTCTGTACAAAGGGACATCACTAGGACAGGCATTACCAACACCACAGCCCCTGTTATGCCTCAGTTGAAGATAAATCTGACGTACCACACATATCATAGTCATATTTCATTACTGATGTGCAGCGTTTTCTGTCTGAGCAGGTGCTGTGTAGACCTCCGTGGTGGTGATGAAGCATCCTCTAGCACTTGGTTCAGTGTTGAAATATCCTGATAGACTTATGTAGTATACTAAATATTACAGCAAATTATATTTTAAATACAATCTGCATGATCTAATTCGAGGCATTTTAATTCATTCATTTACTACTAGTCGCATTCTGATTTTCACATTTAAGGAACACATATTTATGATATATATAAACCACTTTCATGTTGTTGTCACACATTGTGTAGCCAGTTTTGTTGATTATGAGGGAAGTCTAATGTGAAGGCAGCAACCCTGTGTATGATCTGCATATGTTATACATTCAGTGTAGCCAAAAAAAAAAAACCCCACCATGCTCCTCAGTGATTCAGTGGTATCTTCTATTTCACCAAAGTATTCAAACATTTCCTCCTTCTAAGTGTTCTCTTGTTTTGTAAACTGAAACTTTACTAATGAAGTGACACAAACATGAGACAGAACTTCAAGTTGAACTCCTTTCTTACAGGCTCAGAACTGTCTGACCAGCCTCTATAAGCTGGACAAGCTGCAGTTTCGCCAAACAATGAGAGAGTACGTCAACAAAGACTCCCTTAACAACATAGTTGACTTCCTTCACGCTCTGCTGGGCTTCTGCATGGAGCCCATCACTGATAGTAAGTAGGAAGAGTGTGTGAGTGGACCTGGACGCACAAAAAAGTGAGTCAGGTGCATTGGTTTCAACCGAAAATGAGGCACGAGGGCCACACTCAGGTCAAAAGTAATTTAATATTTGAAAAAAATAAAGTCATAATGTCATGAGAGAACAATATTTATAGTTCAAAGGAAGGAGCAGTAATAGAAAAGTAAAGTGGTTTTACCTGTATGAAAAGGCACAGTTAACTGGTATGTATTCATCAAATGGAAAGAGTAGCTACTGTGTTTGGTTCCACTGGAAATTAGGGAACTTTTAAGAACTTGTGATATTTCCTTGTAATATTACGACTCTAGGGTAGTAATATTGCTGCGGGTTCTAATATAACA
Source organism: Maxillicosta whitleyi (assembly GCA_029822895.1). Classification (NCBI taxonomy): domain Eukaryota; kingdom Metazoa; phylum Chordata; class Actinopteri; order Perciformes; family Neosebastidae; genus Maxillicosta; species Maxillicosta whitleyi. The sequence continues at coordinate 8,283,774 of JAPSES010000124.1, read as the reverse complement.
ACTGTACTCTCACAATATTATGACTATTATATATGACTTATCTTGTTTGTTTGTTTGTTTGTTTTTTAGCTTTTTGTTTGTTTGTTTTTTTAATCTTTCTTGTGGTCCTAACACCAAATGGAAATACTCTACATAACCCAGAATTCTATAGGCTGCAAATAATGCTCACTTTACACCTGATTGGTTTTGTAATGAGTTATTTGATTAATGGATTAATCCTTTGGTCTTAAGAAGTCCAAAATGCAAATCTAATTTGCAAACACAAAGGACGAGGAACTGACTTTTTAGAAGCTGTCTAAAAAGTAGCCAAACGACTTATGTGATTAATCGATTATCAAATAACTATAGATTCAGGAGAGTTTGAGCAATATCGTTCAGATGTTTACATTCAAGCGTACTTTGTTTTTGTTCATTTGCATTATATCTGCATCACACTCCATGCTCTATCAGGAGTGCTACATGACAGGGTAGTATATCCAAAATTTCTGCAATATCTGGCCGTAACTGAGTTCCTGTGTGGTTGACAAAGCTGAATTGCACTACGGCTGTCTCACCCCACACTTCAACTCTGCATTCCAGCGCTATCTCTGTTTATATCTGTGTTCTCCTCTCCACTTGTCTCTTGTCGTTTCGTGTCCGTTTTTGTTGTCTTCCTCCTCCTACTCCTCCTCCTCCTCCTCCTGCTTCCATCCTCCCTCCTTTTCGTCATCCACCTCAACGAGCTGAATCCTGCCTTCCTTACTCACTCATCCATTCTGTACACTTGCCAATCCAAAGCTTTGCTCATTACATCTCTGCTCAATCAGCGGCCTTATCGCTGAGCATTGAGACACATTGTACATGCCAATTCAGTTTTGCCCCTAAACTTAAAATCATACACTACAATCAGCTTTATGAGTGACAGTGCAATTGGCAAGTTACTGAACTGATGAGTGTTTTAATTCTGAAAGTGCACAGGGCACCTTATGTAGTTTGTTGGCGTGTGTGCTCTGTTCGTGCGTGGTTGTATGTGTGCATTTCCGAGTTCACCTCTTCAGCGGAGGTGGGGTGCCATGTCCTTTCTGACACCGCGTACATGTCTGTGCTGGCCTGATGTCAATCAACTTGTGCCCCGCCTCTTTTCTCTTGCAGAGTACGGCAGTGCAGGTGAGAGGTCCAGGAGGGCGAAAAAAAGAAACATCGGTAGATACACATGATCAATAATAATCAATAACAGTCAATACAATATTAGCAATAAAGTGAATACATTAACCCGATCAGACCCTTCCCTAGGCACCGCTTCCATTTCTGCACCCCTCACTCTGAAAGTGACAAAACTCGCCTGCGAACCCAAAATTTAAACTTTACTTGCTGAATCTGATCTATACAGAGCTTCTATATTGATAATGACTGGACCAAGAGAATAGGCCCCAGTGGTTTAAATAGCAGGCCTAAGTCACTTGCATGTATTCCTTATTCCCTTCCCAGAATCCTTTTCAGTTTGCTTCTCCCCCATATGCTTTATAAACCTTTTTCCTTTGCCCCCCCCCCACCCACCCCACCCCCTCTCTCCCTGTTGTACGGGCTAACTGTTTTATATTCAAGCTGGTCATCTGTCAATAAACATGTTCTCCTCTACGCTGACTAAACCACCCCCTGTGTGATCCGTGGTCTCTCCCGCCTCCCTGTTGCTTCCAGACAAGGCGGGTTTTGGGAACAACTTCACCACAGGGGACAACAAGTCGGTGGCCCAGAACATGGAGGCCGTGGTGGTGGGCTGCATGTTCAAGTCTCTCATCACCCGCTGCGCCTCGACCACTCATGAGCTGCACAGCCCTGAGAACCTGGTGAGTGATGTGTAAAATCTTCAGCTGAGGTTTTTGGTTCTCCTTCAGTAAAATCCTTTAAATAGTCATATCTAAAAAAAAAAATAAAATCTGCCATTCATAATGGACCTTGTGTTGTATTATTAATTTACAACTGATCTTAATGCAGATCTGTTTAATTATTTAAGTTTTCATTAATTCTTTGATTTGGATGTCCAATCTCTGTATTATATGAACCATCAGATTTCTAAATCTTTCTTTTTAGAACAAAGGTTAAAAGTTCGATATGAAATATTTCTCATGGTAGCTATTAAAATCACAAAAGTCCCTCTTTGCCAGTGTTCTCTCTTTCTTTCTAGTTAAGGGGGTGTAAAATGTATCCCATACTCAGACATAAACTATATGTACACAATATTTGGAAAAATCACACCTATAACCAACAGGCCTTCATATTACCATTGATATTACCATGCTGAAAATGTTCAGTGTCAGTCCTAATCATGATAGATGTCATATCAATATTTCTTAAAGGCTGATTTTTCTTTCTAAGAGTTGACAAAACCAGATGGTTTTAAATTCTTATTTATTGACAGAATGTGACAAATGGTGTGGTCAAATTAAGTAAAACCAAACTCTGAAATATTTTGTAAGCATTTTAAATGACAAATCCAAACATACATTTTTTTAAATGTTTTTTTTTTTTTACATGTTTATTACAATGTATAATTATATTATGATTATGAATTCAATGTGTCCCAGTACATTTGTTAATATAGTGGAGACTTTTTTTGTGGGTGGTATTCAGTATTATTGTAATCCAGTAATACTGAATACCACCCACACAAAAAAAGAAAAAAGAGGAGAGGAGGTCTGTGCCTTCAGGATAAATATAGCAGACTCCATGAAAGGTAACCTTCTTCTCCTGCAGATACAGTATTCAAACATCTCAGTCAATGGAAACAAAAACGAAAACAATTATTGTCAGATGTAATTTAAAATGTAATTAGGAACATTATATTATGTTTCTACAATTACACCACAGACCTTGGCATGGGGAACGTTTCATGACCATAAGTTAAATTAGGGCTTAGTATTGGAGCTGTATGAAAATGTGTTCTACTATAGATGTACTGTAATGGAAATATGTGAACTGGCAAACAATGATAATGTGGCTCTACCCAGTTGCTACTCACTAAATAGCTTTTATCTGAAGTCCAACAGAGGGATATCCCTCTTGTAATTTTCTAACTGCCATGATAATGCAGCGCGCATGGCTTATCCTCAGGAGAAATTAACGCTCTCAGTTATTTATTGTAAGTTTCTCAGTGGGGAATACCAAGGAAAAGAGCATTCTTTTTCCAGGGTTGACATGGTAAACATCATGCTGGCGAAATTTTAAAGCTGATATCTAATAAAGTTAGAATATCATGTACATTTTTTTTCCACACCGTGAAATGCAACTCAAAGTAAATTTTAATCTCACTGTTTTTTCTTTTTAATTTGCATTTCCCATACTGTCCCAACAAATTCCTAGACAAAGAATTCTGAAAAATTGTTTGTGCATAGTGGAGACTGTCACATTCAATGTGAATGAAAAAGACGAAAATTTATCAAAAATTATAACAACATCTTGTATAGACTGCATTATTTGTCAGACAGCTGGTTACTTTGTGTTATGGAATATAATCTTACATTCTTATACCCTCCAGTTGCTTTATTAAGTATGCATTTTCTATTTTAAACCCATTTTAACATGAAAATAGATCTTTAGCAAAAGGCTGTTTCATAAATGATTCAATCTCTTTTGTCTGTCATAATACTTCAAAAATGTTCCCTACTTTGCATCCTCTGAGGTGATTTGGATCACACCTTTCATGACGAACACAGGCCACTCTGCATACGTTGGCGGAAGATGACACACTTTTCAAGACCGGCTTAAACATGGCACAGAATCAGAGGCCACCCACTCACAAGCTGGAGCTTGTGGCTTAACAAACAAGCTCCAGTACCACACTTTAGTGCACATGAGCATGTGCAAAAATACCCAATGGTAGAGTAATTTAAGGTCATTTATTCATGTTTTCTGTTTGCTTCCTCTGACACAGTGCCTTCACACATGCCTTGCTCTCACTTGATTGTCACCCTCCTCCCTGTCAGGGTCTGTACTGTGACATTCGCCAGCTGGTGCAGTTCATAAAAGAGGCCCATGGAAACGTGTTTCGCAGGGTTGCACTGAGCGCACTCCTGGACAGTGCTGAGAAGGTTACAGCCACCAAGAAACCGGATGAAAAGGAGGAGACCAAACCGACTGGACCCAGGAGGTACTGGCCAGTCACCGGCCAGAAATGGTCTGAATGGGTTCATGTTGTGTCCAGTTGTACCAATGTTGTATTTCAATCTACTGCAAAGTTTTGCACCAGCTACTATGTCCATTCCTGCTAAAATGTCATTAAGTAAGTGCTGATCTGAAATCCCTCTACCTATAAATGACAAGTGTTTCTCGTCCAGCTATAGTGGATGGTTACAATTTAGAACAACGCTTTCCATCACTGCTTAGCTTTGTTTTCCATTTATTTTTTCCTGTCCTGTCTGCATCTGTTGTTGTTGTTTTTTTTTTTTCTTGAGTGACTGCGGTTATGTTTTTTGAAGGAGCTCATTGCTACCTATAGTGAAGGTCAGAAGTTAAATTAAACTTTAGCTAAATCCATTGCTATGCAAGTAAATTTTTGGACATATATTCAGGATCATTATCGTTATGAAAGGCCCTGTTCAGACCCGGCATCTTTCATGGTCCAATCACAAGTGAACAGCTTCAAGTGTGAACACACACAAGACGCAACAAGGATGCATTGAGATCTAATTACTCAGATCAATTCATGTTGTGGCCTTGGCTATATATGGCCTCATTCTTTTGGTGGTGGGAAGGAGTATCTACTCTGCAGACATCTTGGAATAATGATGGGCCAGATCTACAAAGAATGGATTTTGCCCACGAATTGCACTGGAAATTACTGTTGGAGAAGTGTTTTGCTTCCCCAATTTCCTCCTGCTATTCACTGTTCACAAAGGCTTTTCTACCACTGATACGCTGTTGTAAACACATCCATAAAGTGTTGCACCAAAGTTCAGTTTTCAGTTGTTTTGTGTCGCTGTACTTCCAGGTTTTTCAGGTGTTTCTCTGCATTTCAGTCACAGCTGGGTCCAAAATGATCAGCAGAAACCAGATTATGTATGGGGTTTTTGTTTGTTTGTTTTTAGCAGAGATGTGCACACAGAACTCATGCAAGTTTGAACTAGATTTGATTCATGTTTAATACTATATGTGGAATTTCACTGAAGCATTTCTGCGGATGTTCTGTTTAGTACTCACAGCTGGATGTGTCACATCTATGAACATCAGTGTAGGTTCTACACATTCACTTCATTAAAACAGATCAGCTGGGATATGACGGTCATTAATGTTGTGTGTTCTGCAATTCCAAGTGGAATAAAAATATATGGGATAATGATATATAAATTTGAGGATATGTGGATATCTAATGAAGCAGTCTGATCATTGATTCTATGTCTATGTAAGTACGTGGAACACTTGAAATGCATAATGACATGATCCATCCGGTGTCTGACTGAGGACTTCATCTTTAACATAGCTGCTTTCTGCTTGGCAGTGCAGTTTTCAGTGAATGCCAGCCGATGCTTTGTGAATTGTTTACACCTATTTTGTGCCTGCAAAAGGTGTACAATCCTTTTGTGGATCTGGCCCAAAGAGTTCCACCACTTTTTCTTGTTCATATGAGAAAATAAAACATTGACTGTTCCCACATTCCAAAAGAGAAAAGTCAGATTTGTCAGACTGTTAGACTGGTTGATTCATCATGAGTGAGTAACAGTTAACTTAAAAAGAAGAATATTTTTTCTTGTCTGAGGGCATTTCATCAAAGTGTTGAAATGAAGCTGAGGTCTGTCGCCCCCGGAGAGTCCAGTCACTTTCTGAATCAGGTGGCCTGAGAGCTCTGTCTGTGTGTCGGGGTGTGTGTGTGCGCAGGTCAGAGGCGGGTGTGTCCGGGGAGAAGGGTCAGGTCTCCAGTGCTGCAGATGAGTGTCGCAGCTACATCTCTAGCAGACCCCCCCAGACCCCCGAACAGTGAGTGTCCACCTCACAGCACCTGCATATACTGTGGCACCATCCACTTCCAGCCCAGCTGCCATTTCTGTGCTTGAACCAGGAAAACGTTGTAATTGTTACGTGGTCAAACTCCTCCTGTTGCTCTCTCATCACCCTCAAAAGAGAATAGATCACAGATATCAACACTGAATCTGAGCACTGCAAAACAAATGCAGATAAACACATTCAAATCCTTTTTACTTTTATTCTTCTGTACCTCCAGTGAAGAACAGATCCCTGGTGCTCTACTGGGAAGGAAGGACTTTTGGAGGAAAATGTTCAAGTCCCAAAGTGCCGCCAGCGACACCAGCAGCCAATCAGAACAGGACACGTCAGAATGCACCACGGCTCACTCTGGTACCACCACCGACCGGCGCTCTCGCTCCAGGTCCCGCCGCATTTCACTTCGCAAGAAACTTAAATTGCCAATCGGTAAGTGCCGTTAGCAGCAGCTCACCTGAAAACAGCAGATACTAACCAAACATGAATGGGATGTACAACTTCAGAATTTTTATTGCCTAAGGTGTGTTTTTTTGACCAGTACCTGAAAGTCCAATTAAATTTCACTGACAACCCAGTAAAACAAAGATAAATTGGTAAATCACAGCATTTTAAGTAATTAAAGGTGCCCTGCCACACGTATTTTGTTACTTTTGTAGTAATGTCTGAAGTTCTGCCATGGACTGTAAAACATGCCTTGGTTACCAAGTTTCAAGCCATTCTAACCTGGTATAGAAAGCTTGCTGGAAGACTCACGTCGATTTGTGCCAGTTCTCATGAATATTCAGCATGCTGATAAGATTGACTCTGATTGGCTAACAGATAGCCAATGAGAGCCTGGCTTTTCAGTGTCCTTCACCCTGCACAACAAGCAGAGGAACTGACATACAGTAAACTGAATGTGGAAGTTACCATGCTTTGAACGTCTGACTCTATACCTCTCTTGTATGGCAGAACTTAGAAGGAATTTTCACAACTTCTGACCAGTATCCATACCCCCCCCCCCCCCGGAATGCTGAGCCTCATGAATTTGTCATGTTTACCTCCCCCTTAATGGCGCTGTATATAAAAACTAACACTGAGCTAGATAAATTCTGATTCTGGTCTCACCCAGTGCACTCATGAATAGTAATGAGCTCAGGTATTAAGACATGACACTGAGCATCTTTTTTAATTGAGCTGATTTCTCTACTCATTTCTTTTCAGTGGCAATAGCAGACAGAGGAGATAGCGGTTCATTACCAAATTCACTGCATAATACAAACACCTATGGACCACACGTATTTTAAAAAAAAAAAATACAAATAAAACAGTTTTGTGTGGCAGAGTACCTTTAATGTAATTGGCAATTAAAGGATCAGAGTGTAAGGGCTGCATCTATCCAAAAGTTGCCTGCAATTATGTATGTAATTATGTGCTACTCTTTCTACAATAGTACAGAATGGATAAACACCGGCTCCAGAGATGACATGTTTTGTTTTTTAGACTGTTGATCACTGTTGACTAAACTAGATGTGTTCTAGCAGATTCACATAAAATATGACGCCTTGAAACTCACATCAAAGCAAACATAACATTGCTTCATCAGAAAGGCCTCATAATCTAGTTTGATGCTCTCCAGGTCTTATATTTATTTCCATTTATCAGATTTTTTTTTAGTGTACTCTCTGTATTTCCATGACCATGCCTCATTACATTATGGAGTCACTTCCATGTTGAAATTCACTGTTTTGTATGTGCAGATCACTGTCTGCCTCGACTCCGAATCACTTCATCTCTTTGGTCTGTTTTGTGTTCCTTCTTGTACTCCTTAGCGTGCCGTGGGACTGTACGCCTACCACTCACTCTCTCTGTCCTACGTATGTGGATGTGGAGCCATCTTCATAAATGTATCATATCTGTCTGTTCATGGTGTCATGTTCCAGACCTGGGTTAAACTGTGTTTGGCAAATTGTAAATAGATGGAGTGATGAGATCCGTTAGTGACGTTTATTCACTCCATCCATTGCAGGTATTGTCAAATGCTGTTTGACCAGGGTGTTTTGTTTAATTTGTCTTCCAAAAAGCAAGAACATTGTTTTTCTATCTCATTTCTTTTAAATGAACCTGTCTGTGAAGTTTGTGAAATGGAAAAACCCTCATGCTGTGATATATACAAATAACTCTTCCTTTATTCAGCCCTCGTGTGTGCATGTGAATATTAGTCCTTAAGCCCAGTGTGTACCGTCCAATTGTCACTGTAATGTTATTGTAATGTAGTGGTTTCTTTTGTGTGTGTGTGTGTGTGTGTGTGTGTTTCCATATGCAGTTTTCTAAACTCCTTTGTTTCCAGGTAACTGGCTGAAGCGCTCATCTCTGTCAGGACTGACCGATGGCGTCGAAGACCTGCTGGATATCAGCTCAGTGGATCGACTATCTTTCATACGTCAGAGTTCAAAGGTTAGGAATTGGCACTTTACCTGTGCTGCATTACAGGATGTAGTATGTGTAACCAGCTCAGGAAACACTCATATGTTTTGTTTGTCTGGTGGTGTTTTTTGTTTGTCTGGTGGTGGTTTTTTTTTGTTTGTCTGGTGGTGTTTTTTTTGTTTGTCTGGTGGTGTTTTTTGTTTG
>JAPSES010000124.1:8258615-8275091 GCA_029822895.1 Maxillicosta whitleyi | reverse complement strand
TAATTATAATTTTTTTTTTCTCTTTTTATTGAAAAAAACTGAAAAATTACAGATACACAGAAACTATATACATTCAGACAGTGGGTGTAGAAAACTGCAAAAACATTTACAGCAACTCAGTATTGCCTTGGCATACAGGATTTCAGAGTAAAGAATCAATCAATCAATCAATAAAAACACAAAGACACATTTCCTTCAGTTACAGGATTTTGAGTCCATATTCATGCATGGATATTAATATTTTAAAATTAAAATAAAAATTATGATACATTAGCTCACTTGTAGTTCACTTCTGGATCTAATCTTAGCCATTTGTTGTAAATAAACACTTCTCTATCATCACCTCTTCTGTCTTTCTTTATTATCACTATTCTGAAGTATATACTTTATAAACATACTTCAGAATCAGTGTATTACAGCTGCGAGATTGAAATCAGTATGGCCCCATTTTGGAGAAGCAAGCAAGAGTACTGATGTACTCCTGTAGAGCAGCTGTATTTTTAGTCTGTTTAGACGGCAATATCTTAATACGTCATATTTAATATGGAGGTGACCTTTTATACTCTCATACTGAAACTGGAACACATACAAAACCAGAGACAGAATATAAAACTAAGTGACCATTTGAAATGATGAATTGTAGCATAATGACATACAGTAGCAGCATAAGTCATTGCATTACAGACCATATAAGACCACCTTGATCAAAGACATTTTATTTATTTTTAACACACATTTACATTTCTAAAAACCATGGATATGTATATGTTGTATTTCTCTGAACCAAGGATATGTTTCATATCAGAATTTACAAATTCGTGATGTCAACTTCATAGTGTTCCAACCATTCAGTAGAGGAAGGTTATCATTAAACTAGCAAAGCATCTGTGAAGTTAAGTGTATAAATTCTAAACCATGATCTTTCCATAACTTTAAGAAAAGACTAAACTTATGCAAATCTCCACTCTTTGGTAAAGTCGTACATCATGTGTATGGATTTTCACCTTCTCTACCTCCTGCCTGTTGAGCAAAGACAGAAAAATGGCAGATCCTTAAGTGAACTACAGCACTGTAGTATTTATTTAACTACTTTGAGATTTTCTATCTATGGTTTATTTTCAGGTTCTATAGCTATATGTGGCATGTGCATGTACACTACAGTGTGTTTCTGTTTGTGAACCCTGTAGGTGAAGTTCACCAGTGCTGTAAAGCTGTCAGAGGGGGGCGCTGCAGGGCCGGAGTATGGCAGGGACGAGGAGGAGAATTTCTTCAAGCGGCTCGGTAAATGGAGGTCTGGCAGGAGGAATCCATCCAAGCTTCACCACACAGAAGAGAAAGATGGTAGACCTCCCCCACCCCGGGGTGCCCCTTGCCCACCCATAACCCCATCGTCTTCTCTTTCTATCTCTCTGTCCCTGTCTCCTGTTTGTCCATATGCTGTTGTTTGTCCTGTCTCACCTCGCAAGTCGTGATCTCCTGCCAGTTGTTCGGTCCACCATTGTCCATGTCAGCTCTGCAGGACAGCTGCCTGTGGGCATCACTGTGTCAAGTGGATGTGTTATTTTCAACCCATCACTGTTTAGTTTACTGAAAAACATACAAATTCAGTGTTGGGGAAGCTACTCTTGCAAACTACAAAATAACTCATCTTGAAAAGCATGAAGAAGAAAGAAGAGTCTAGTTTTATTACCCAGATCTGTTAAGAAACACAGGTTAGCTGTATATGACAAGAGCTTACAGTAAGTAAATGCATATTTACCCTTTTTTATGGGTTTGTAATATCTGACTTGCCTAATATTAACATGTTACACTTAGTCCAAGAATGCAGACATGTTTTGAAAGATATCTGTTCACACAGTTTTTGTTTTACAGCACAATATAAATTTGCTGTATGCATGACAATGCTTAAATGTCTAAAATGACAACAACAACAAAAAAAAACTTGTTTCTGGCAAACTTTAAGCCACAGATGCTGTAGTTTATATACTGGTCACTGCAAAAACCAAAGTTTTTGTATGTTTAATGACCTAAAATGTTGTATATGTGAACGTCATAGGCTCAAGTTACTGTTTTTTATTCAAAGTGTGTAATTATACTAATAGTAACAACACTACACATAGCTGTAAGTAATAAGAATATTTTCACTAAATACAATCAAAAAATTTAGAAACTGCTTGCAAATTACTGAAAAATACAGTTAAGTTGCTAGTTTAAATGAAAAGTCCTCTTCTCCCCACCACTGCAAATTGAGTGTTTTAGCTTAGCGTGGTATAGTTTAGCTCAAATATGGTATTCACAATTGCCACATTATTGTGCTGTCTTTTTTTAGCCTCAAGTGGCATAACTAATGAATCTAAGAATCATCTAATCCAAGATGAAGTAGATGTAAGAGGTCACATTGACTACATTGTTCCCAAATGTTTAACAGTATAATGTGGTGTTATCTAAAAGTAAAACTGAATTCTATATTAAACTCACCACCACTAATACATTTATAGAGCTACAACAAATGTTTCTACAGAAAGTGTAGAAGGATTTATACATATGTGTATGTATACATATGCAGTAACTATATATACAAAATATATATATATATATATATATATATATATATTAGATAAGGAAATTGTGTCAGATGTAGAAGGATCATAATTTGAGGTATTCAGATGTGTTGAAAATCCCACTCCCAATTAGGAGTGGACTGATATTCTTCCGCAACAACGTTACATCCCCTTCTTTCCAATAATGCACGTCCGTCTCGCTCCAACTGTGTGCCCTCCTCTCTTCTCCCCTAGAAAGGAGGGAAGAGTGGAACAGTGGACACTGGAGTTAAGAAATATCGCATATCTTTGAAACCATCTTTCTGCTGTGGAGCATATCTTTGTGCTACGTGAAGCATGACTCTGTCAGTGCTCTCTCCGTCTCTTCTGTGGTGATGTCTGGTGGTAATTTCCAATGCCTGAGTTTCAGTCAAGTGATAAAACACAACAGTCCGCATACAGCTTTGTTCCGTACGACTATGGTTACACTTGTCATTTCAATATAATTCACTGCATCTCATTGCAAGCAATACATTATGATAGAGGCCTCACATAAGCCTTGGTCATTAAATCTGTATTATTTTTCCACATGAGTACATAAAATTCTAATTGAAAATACGAGTGTAACATCTGCCAGTGGCTGTGTGTTCATGTGTCACTCAGCTTCATTCGTCAGTGGCTCCTCACTGCTTTATGTTAAATGTCCTGGATGGTGATGCACTGTCTTCCTGTATATTTCAGTGCAGTTGACAGTGAAATACGTGCTTGACTTTGAACCCAAATGTCCTGTATATATATATATATTTTTATTTTTTTTAAAAATGCCCCTTCTTTTGCTATTACTCTCTACTCTCCTGTCCTCTACTCTCCTTTCTTTCTCTCTTCTTTTTTCCCCCAGGCCCTCATGGTTTCCAAGAGCGACTAGCAGCCAGTCAGGAGGCAATGAAGAATAAAAATGTGGTGAATTTGGGGGCCATCCGACAGGGCATGAAACGTTTCCAGTTCCTCTTGAACTGTTGCGAGCCAGGAACCATACCTGATGCATCTATCCTCGCTGCTGCTCTTGACCTGGTGCGTTTTAGGACACATTTTGGGGACACATACATGACATATATGAGCCTAGATAGAATGTCATCAAGTTGGGCAATATTAAAATAAAAAAGTCATAATATTTTTTTCCACACTGATTAATTGAACTTTTTTTTTTTTTTTTACAGTACATAGTTTGATAATGCTGCCAGATTTATGCTAGTTTTTAAATGACAATACAAAAGAAGATAATGGAGATAAACTTTCCTGTTTTAAATTTGTGGCCATTTGGACTAGATTTGGAGGATTGAAATAAGCTCGCACATTTATTTCTCATTCTCTTTTCTTCTGACACAACAAAAAAATACAGGAGGTAAATGCACGGCCTTAAAAGACACACAAAAATTGAACTAAATGGGTTCTAATGAATAAAGTCAATACTTGGTGTAACCCCTGACACAATGACAAGAAGCAGCACAAACAATTAGAAGCACACTGCTGTACATGCATCATAAATCCAGGTTGCATCTTAAAACACAAATTGAGAAATATATGTGGTCATCATAACTATACTAAACCAATAAACCTAATGTTGGCCTAGGACTTTTGTACAGTACATTATGTCTGACTGTACAAGGTGCATCGGGATGTACAATGAAGTCCTTTTTCCTAACTGTGACATAGAGACAGAGAGCAGTGGACAGCACAAGGCTTTCAGTACGATTTTGGTACAGACATGAACTATTCAGGACTTACAAAGAGAAACTCTACCAGCATTTGCCACTTGGTGGATATCACATTTAGTCAAAGTAACAACCTTCTAGACCTGTACACCAATTGAAAATGTCTAAATGTTGTCAATGTCATTAACACAAATCGTATCACAATTCTGCTTTGAGATTATTTTGTCAGCCAACTCTAATATAAACCACATCTTACCTGGTTGTTGGAAGTGTACAATGGCATTTATTATTACAATCACTGTACTCATTCAGGAAGCCCCAGTTGTGGCACGTGCATCACTGTTCCTTGAATGTGCTCGATTTGTTCACCGCTGTAACCGTGGCAACTGGCCAGAGTGGATGAAAGGCCATCACGTAAACATCACCAAAAGAGGCCTGTCCAGGGGCCGCTCCCCGATCGTCGGCAACAAGAGAAACCAGAAACTCCAGTGGAATGCTGCCAAGCATTTCTGCCAGTGGGGAGATGTAAGTTTGTCAAAGGCATCTGATGGGATGTTGATTAACAAAAGACACAGTTTACGATGTATCTGTTTGTTCCATTCCATCAGGCGATCGGCACAAGGCTCAGTGAACTGTGTCATTCAGACAGCGAGAGCCCTGCCAACATCCTGGGTTACATCTACGATGAAGAGACCAAACGGAGAATGAGAAAAGAAGATGAGGAAGAGGACTATTTGGATGATAGTAAGTCACAGCCAGCTGTTTTCATGTTTATTCATGATTTCATCCAATGCTGTATGTGTTCAAAATTACTTACCCTGCCTTATTATGACAAATTTTGATCCAGACACAGTGAATCCGACAAAGTGTGGGTGTCCCTTTGCTCTGAAGATGGCTGCCTGCCAGTTGCTGTTGGAAATTACCACTTTCCTGAGAGAAACTTTTCCCTGTTTGCCACGACCTCGCACTGAACCACTCGTGGTCAGTAGAAAACTAATATTAGAAAATATTAAATCAAAATACTTAGAAAACATGAACAGACAAAACTGAATCTGAAAGCACTAAACCTGAAAAAACAAACAATTGATGTCTTGTAATTACAAGAACCTGATCTATTCATTTTATATGTAAAATATGAGAAAATCTAATGCTATGAAGTAGAAAAAGCATTAAAATCCTATTGTAATTTAGTGTTACTCTGGGGGTCACAAGAAAAAGGAATCTATTAAAAAGCAAATAGGTTGAAAAAAAAATCAATATTGAATTTAAGAGGCTCTAAAATGCAAAAAAAAAAAAAAAATGTTTGAGAAGATTTTGTTTTTCCATTGCTGTTTATTGTAATATAATGCCTAGTACATTAATTACACTTTTGCTAATATATTTATTATGAATTAAATGGTTCTTGACCCAGTGACTCCAAATGTAATAATAATAATAGTAATAATAATATCATGAAACTGTGCTAATGGAACACCTCAGTTTTTATTTGATTTCACTGTTTGATAAATGTTTTTTAAAAAATTTGTTCAAATCTGTAATTTTTTTCAATGAATTCCATGTGTGACAATGAAAAAGATTGTCACAACCCTCAGACCCAGATGTCATTATTATTATTTTCTGTAGTGTGCATAACATTTTCCTTTTTTTTTTTTTTTTCCTATGACCTTGCTGTGCTGGCTGTAGGATCTAGATAGCTGTCGTCTGCGCCTGGACCCAGAGCTCGGCCGCCATCGCTATGAGAGAAAGATCAGCTTTGCAGGCATCCTCGATGATGAGGATGGACATGATTCTCTGAACAGCAGCAGCCATACGCTGAAGTCAGACACCACATGTGATGAGAAAAAGCCCCAGGAAGTCCAAGGTGAAACTTGTTGTCAGAGGCTGCTTGTTCTTACTAATAGGTCTGAGTCATAGTCTCTCTGGGCAGAAGTATTCCTCAGCAGAAAACATAATGCTAGATGTTTTCCTCTCTCTTTCCCAGCACCCATCCGGAAAATTCGCATCGGAGGCTCCCGGCTGCTTCAGATCAAAGGAGCTCGCAGTTTCCGTGTGAAGAAAGGTGGCTCCCTGTCATCCATACGGCGTGCTGGGAGCCTGAAGAGCACCAAGCTGTCGCGGCAGGATTCAGAGTCAGAGAACGAAGAGGGGCTGTTGTCACAAACACACAGCAGGGACACCGTCACAGACATAGGTAAGCATAGGCGAAACACTGGAAACACACCTACAACATGCTGAGATAATTACACAAAACTTGTGGAGTATCATTTTTCCCAACATATCTTTGATAACAGCATGTGAACAACACTAAAATAATTACCTGACTTTAACATAGAGGTACATTAGCTCATGCTATTGAGAATCAGGGAATACAAAAACAAACATATTACAACTGTAGTTAAATTGATGCACTGCAATAAACAATCCTACGTTTTTGCCCTTTTTATAGTATTTGACTACAGATGCTAGCAGATGTGCACATCTATAGATAGCTGAGAATGATGAATACATACCTCTACCGAGGCATCACAGAACTGGAATTCAGTCAAATATTCTGTCATATGTTAGAAAATGTGAATAAAATCCATGAAAAGTCCCTTAAGGGCAAAGCATTAAGTCCCTTTTAATGGATCTGATTCCAGATGTGTTAAAATCCCTTTTAATGGATCTGTTTCAAAATGTAGTGGTTTGCCCTTAGTCCATACCTTTCTCATCCATCAAGTTTCATGAAATTCAGTTTACTAGTGTTTACGTAATCATACTGACAGACAAACACAGCCAATTGAGTATAAACATTATGGCATAAAACATGGCATTTTAAAGTCCTCTGTACATTGTTGTGGAGAATATTCTGCAATACAAAATATACTATTACAGTATAGAACAACCTTCAGTTTCAACCAATTTCACACAATTTAAAGATAAATAGATGAATATTAAATAATTTTTAGTTGAAATGTGTACTCTCACTCATTTCAATGGTTATTTAATCCCATGGTATCATAGTACATTCTGTATTTTTTGCATGTTGGATCTTTGACATATTATACAGATACATATATGGTTGTGTTCTGGTTGCAGGTAGTCCCTTCAGCACCAGTGAACCCAGTATAGAGCCAGAGGGTCAGGGTTCAGGTGGAGCAGAAGACAACTACCACCGCAATATGTCCTGGCTTCATGTACGTCTATATACAGTGTATATACTGTTTATGTGGTGGTACATTGGCTAGATGAGTGTTTCCACATTAACCTTTACGTCATCATTCTCTCTGCACAGATTATGATCCTGCTGTGCAACCAGCAGAGTTTCATCTGTACGCATATAGATTTCTGTCACCCACGCTGCTACCAACACCACAGCCGCTCTTGTGCCCGCCTGGTCCGAGCCATCAAACTCGTGTACGGTGAGACGGTAGACAGCCTGAGAGAGGACAGCACATCCTCTGGTAACATCGGTGGACGCGCAAAGAAGACCAAAGAGGTTTTTTTTGCCATTTTACATAACATGAAAACAACATAGACAGGAGAGTTGAGTTATTTAGAAACATTGAGATTATTCTCTGAGATTACATTAGAGAATGTACGGGGGGAAATGGTAAATTTACCATTTTAGTCTCAAATAGTTTTGAAGTTATTGTCTTAAAAATATAAGATTTCTAATCTGAGAATTCACATTTTTTTCACAAGTATGCTCATACTTAGTCTATTATTAAGCTCACAAGTGTCACTTTAATCTCAGAGAATATTCTAACTTTTGTCACTTAAATGTGAGTTTTTTTCTAATAAATAAACCACATTAATTAAGTTAATATCCAACAGGTTTTTTTTTACCCTGCATATTTAGCACTTAAATCTACTTTTTATTCAAATAAATGCACAAGTCTTACTATGCATTCTTATATGTTATCATCTCTGTATTTTCAGTGTTCAGATAAATCTTGTCTCAGGACACCCTCCATGAAAAGAAGACCTACTGACTGCAACACAGAGGGGAAGAAGGACACCGGTATGCTCAAGTATATTCGCAACCAGGTGATGAGTCTGTCCCCAGCCCCTCTTTCCCTGCTCATCAAAGCAGCTCCAATCTTGACTGATGACATGTACGGAGACATCCAGCCTGCAGCCTGGGAGCTCCTGCTCAGTGTGGACGAACACATGGCAGCTGCTGCCGGTAAGTGGGTCATCAGGTTGTGCATCTGTGGGTCCAATCTGTAGGTCAGCATGCCCCTTAGAGTCTCTGTTTACCTTAAGTTATTGCAAGGTTATTTTCATGTCCAAGAACTAATGAAACAACCAAAACTTGATGAAATACAAAACCAAGCAGTGACGTCTAGAGCTGAAAGATGAAGCCAATGCAGAAGTGCCAAAGACTATATTTCCTTGAAAGTCTCCTCAGACCTCTATGTTAAATTGTCAGAAGTGACATCCATTTTTAAAGCTTGATATAAACATATCACACTGTCTTCGTCTGGGTCCGGGTCATGGGGGTAGCAGCCTCAGCAAAGCAGCCCAGAGGGCCCTCTCCCCAGCCAGTTCCATCAGCTTTTCTGGGGGAATCCTGAGGCATTTCCAGTCCAGCCCAAAGATATAATCCCTCCAGCGTGTCCAGGTTCAGGAAGCCGACCCAGGACACGCTGGAGGGATAGATACAAACATAGACTACCTAATTTTCCATCCATGTCACATGTCTGGGGTATGTAGTTTTATGTAAATCGCTTGCTGTTTTTAAGCACCAGTGTTTCTTTTTTTTGTGTCACTGAACAAAAATTCCATTATTACCTTGAAACATATTATAAGTTGTCTGAGAGGATACAGGATATACTCCTTACATGGGTTTTTGGGAAACTCTACTCATGTGTTTCCTGACAGATGAGGCTAAATATGTGAATAACAGCTGTGAACAATCACAGCTCAGATTCACATGTAATATGCAGTTTGGGTTCTCCATGAAAGCTGTCATTTTTCCAGCATGACACAATGTCAGGTTGTGTAGCATTATGTTGAGTTGTTAATTTGGTCTGAGAGGAGCAAGTGATTTCAACACCTGTGGCGTAAATACTTTAAGTTAGGTATAACTGAGGGTATGGCTGCTGTGATTGACAGGTGAGTCTTTGTCTGGCCTGTGGACTTTGACTTAGCAGCCAAGCTAGCTGTCAATCACGCATTCAGAGCCTACTTACTGAATGAAACATAACTAGACTGTACTTACTGTAATAGCTAGATTAATTTGCACTGGATTACATTTTCTGTTAGCTAACCCTCAATTAGTGCAGCTGGCGAACTCCCTGCCTCTTGCGCTGTCTCCTCCCGCTCATGTTTTTCTCTCTGTCTGTCTTATCCTCCCCTCCAGCTGCCATGTTCCTCCTGTGTGCTGTAAAGGTCCCAGATGCAGTGACCGAAATGATGATGGCCGAGTTCCAGCACCAGGAAGCCTGCCAACGCATCAACTCCATCCTGAAGTTTTACACCTTGTGGCGTTTCCGATACCAGGTGTGGCCTCGCATGGAAGAAGGAGCCCAGCAGATCTTTAAGGTGACAGAATATCACCTCATTGACACGTGACCAGATTAGGATGTAATTTGTCACCAACCACTCTTGTCTTTTGTCTGTCTTTTATTTCAGATCCCTCCACCAAGCATCAACTTCACTCTGCCATCTCCTATTCTGGGCATGCCCTGCGTCCCCATATTTGACCCTCCTTGGGTGCCTCAAAACACTGGCAGTGTCCAGGACCCAATCAATGAAGACCAGTCTGTAAGTCTGCTCACTGTTACTTGTAGCAATTGACTGTGCATATGGTTCTGATTTCATTTGTATTCAGTACAGTGATTACTTATTGGGACTTTAAATTGTAGCAACATTAAGCAAATCATACAAATTTTACACGCATTTGTGTGGGACATCACAGACGATAAAGTCTTGGCATTTGTAATTTTTGTGTTTTGGCCAAAAGTATGCAGACACCCTTGTCTGCAATGCAATTTTATGGTTTGAGCTTTGTCATTTAGTTCTAGGTTTATTATAGTATATTACAGTAAAAAACTGGCTTGACTCAATGTTAAAGTTTCAGCCTAGTGGCAAACAACAGGGGAGATGGCATGGAGGCCGTTGTAAGTAAGAGTAGAATAACCCATGTCCACTCCCAGGTGTATAAAACCAAACACTGTTAAGGCTGCAAAAATGAGGATGAATATATTTACAAACTAATACACACTACAGCCACAAATATTTCACCATGTCTAGTGTAACTCCAGGTAACTGTTTTTAACCATCATGCTGTAATTTATTATATTTAGCAAAGTAACCATATATCAAAGTGGGCCGTTTTATCTTGACGCTCTAAAAGTAAATGACCAACTCAGGATAGCAGACAGTTCTGATACACCACTTCCCAAACTACACCAGCTGAAAGGAGTTGTACCTGCTCCTGGTGGAAAACAGGAGTAAGACCTGCAGGTTGGGTTCTGATTAAATTGTAATGTTTTTAAAGCAACTTGTAGTTTACTGAAATAAGGTAAAACAACTGAAGAGCTGGTGCTGGAACTGCTTATGAAGGTCAAATATAAACCCACAAAACAGAAGAAGCAAATGAAAATAGAAAGGTAAACAACATTTTACTCAATTGAAGTAAAGCAACCTGGTTATAGAAAGAAAGAAAAAAGAAGACAAAAAGAAAATCTATTATTAAACTAGCAATTCACAGTAAAAAAATAAAGTGAAGAGTGAACTGGGACTACTTTAGGAAAGACAGCACCCAACTATGGTAAATTAAACTAAATAAACCAACTTGGGGTATGTTGAACAGCACTAAAAACAGGGCACTAAAAGTAAATACCGTAGACTCGAAACCATATGAATCAGTAATCACATTATCATGAAGGTGAAACCAACGCAAAACATGTAATTGAAGCAACGCAAACTGCCAAAACAAACAGGGATACATGTTATGTTTGTGAGGGGATTATGATAACAAAGCAGACATGGGGTTTTCACATGAGAATCCACTTTATCAAGGTTGTTCTAGCAAAGCAGTTGTGTACAGGAACAGTGTTTATCTCAGTTAACACAGTCAAAAGACAAAAAGGGGATGAGCAAAGCCTGGCAGGTGCGTGATATCAGTCCCGGTGTTTCCTACCACACACTTATTAAACTAAAC
Organism: Maxillicosta whitleyi; assembly: GCA_029822895.1. NCBI lineage: Eukaryota > Metazoa > Chordata > Actinopteri > Perciformes > Neosebastidae > Maxillicosta > Maxillicosta whitleyi. Next base: position 8,263,686 of record JAPSES010000124.1, on the reverse strand, counting down.
TCAAATTGCAGACCAGGTGTCTGAATGCTTTTTTCAGTGTTGTGTATTTACACACACAATTCCAAAAACTGTTTGATAGAATATATACAGAAAGAAATCTGCAATATCTTATCTTTCAAGGTTCAAATGGTCATTAAAACTGTGCTAAGGATTTATTGGTGTTTTGTTTTGATTTCCTGTCACCTTCTGTTAAAAAGCATGATTATCAAAATATGTTTTATAGACTGAAGACTTTCAAGCACATGTTCTATAATTTATCTATCGACTGTCTTTGTTTTTAGTACCCCACATTAATTCAGTCAGTCCATACCATAGTAAGTTGGTATTTCTGTCCGAATGTTTGTGCTGATGCATCTTGTTACGTCAGATCATTAAAGACAGAAGAGAGGGATGTTGTTTTTCCTCCATTGGGAGCTGTAGGTTTTTCATCATGGAACAGAAACTCAGGGGAGTCTCATGGGTCATTTTGGATAGTTTGCATCTTGATTAAGTCTCAAAAAAGTGTTCTAGCTTTTAGTCTGACTGTTAGAAAATAACAGCATGCATCGGACATTCAGACATTTTGTGTGTTGTGCTGTTGCTGCATGGTCATTGGATGAGAATGACTTTGCTGTGTATCTTTTCACATCATCTGTTCAACGTATATGGAAATGTATGTGTATGAGCACTCGTGCAAATGCTGTGAGGCATTTACTGTACACAAGATACAGCAAATTCTCCAAATACCAGTCTTAAATTATTTCATTTGCTATGCTTAAAATGTTGAATTCTTTACGGTTGGGACTGCATTAGAGCATGGGATCAGTGAGCTGGCGGAGAGTTACTGTATCAATGTGTTGTCCAGTCATTTTACATTACAAAATGCTCCTCAGGCTAGAGCAGATGTGCACACACGCAAATGTAAACTGTCAAAGTAGTTGATTTCTCTCTGCATTCTCTCATTCTGGATTTTCTGTATGTCTGTACTTGCTGGTCTGCCTCTGTGCTGTTTGATCCTCCGTGCCACCCCCTCCAGAAATCCTTCTCAGCACGGGCAGTGTCACGCTCACATCAGCGGGCTGAGCACATCCTGAAGAACCTTCAGCAAGAGGAGGAGAAGCGACGTCTGGGCCGTGAAGCCAGCATCATCACAGCCATCCCAGTGTCTCAGGAGGCCTGCTATGAACCCACATGCAGCCCACCGCCCGAGCAGGAGGAAGAAGGTGGGACGATGATGCTCACATGCACATGTTCTCTTATGAAGTCAAATCCAGACACACCAAATGACTGAAAGGGACTCCAACCTGGTCATCACCTTATTGGCTAAAGTTATTATAATAGTAATTAAACAAATGTTCTAGTCTGCGATATTACTTTATTGATGCTACTATTTATCAAATCCTCCAGTCAACTGCCCAATCAAAACAAAAATGATCCAAAAATCAGTACAAAATCATGAAATTTATCAGGGATTCACGGATACTACTTTTTTCCAGACAAAGTACAAGTACTTACATTTGAGTACTTGTCAATATCAAATATTGATTTGAGTACTTAGTAATTCCGTTACAGTTCTTAGTTACTGTTGAATATGTGCTTTAGTGTCGTTGACATTAGTCTGACTGAAACAAAGTGCTGCTACTGACATTTAAAGCGTTGGAATGAGCATTTCTCCTTTGATCTGCCAGGGGAGCCGCTCTTAACCATACTGGACAGACAAGTGAAGGTTTTATGAAGAAGAAGCCTTCCAGCTGCTACATTCTCTAGTAATGGGATTGTCAGTGGTTAAAACCTAAATGGACATTGATGCACACATAAAAACAAAGTCCTGATATCATATTTCTGTATTAGATTTCCTAGAACAAGGTCCCAGTGTGATCTGAAAAAGTCTTAAAAGTCTTGAAATCCGAAAGCTGCATTTAATACCTAAAAAAAAAAAAAACATTTACAGGTATTAAATTTGATGTGTTACGTCTTAAGTTATGTTGTCATAAACTGGTGTTTCAGTGTGTATGTTAAATGTCCAAACTGCAAAGGAAGTAAAGGTAGTTAATCCAGTTCCACCCGTTCTAACCTGACAATTTACATTGAAATTAGGAACCAATTATTGATAACTTTGCAGTGCCGATGAGAAATGATCACAGAACATTCAGTTTGACACATGTGCAGCTGTTAGTTCAACTTGGAATGATGGTAATCAAGGCACTGGAGTTGATGAATACATTTTCCTAAGTTTTTTGGTAGTATGGCCATGAAATAGGTCGTGAAATAGACATTACATTCTGTTCTAAGTCAAAAGTCTTAAATTTACCTTGTAGAAACCTGTAGGAACCCTGTACAACAGCCCAGATTGTCTCAATGCCACCAGACTGCGATGAATCAGCAGAAATATGTAATTTCATGTGTATATGCAATTCATATTTTCCTCTGTTATGAACTTAAGTGACTCACTATTCATTTCTTAGTAAAATATTCTCTTACCTTTAATGAGAGAAAATAAGAAAACTGAACCCCAGATAGTGTCGTACTGACAAAGATAAAAGAGTGAATCATTGATACAAATATAAGCAGACGTTTGTTCCTGCATGAGGCAGATGTTTGGAGGAGCTTTATATTACTGCTCTGTCCTCTGATGGTATGCTGTTCCTTTCACATGTCTACTGGTTCTGGCTGACTTTGATCCCGCCAGCAGAAGAAGTGGTGAACCTGGCATCCCGCCGTCTGTCTGTCAGCCCGTCCTGCGCCTCCAGTAACTCCCACAGGAACTACTCTTTCCGACGTGGCTCCGTGTGGTCCGTGCGCTCTCTGGCAAGTGCTGAAGGTAAGACACTACCACATTTATCACTTTGACATTATATTATAATGAAATGTGACATGTTCATTTGTGTGTGTTTTGTTTTTTTTGCAGATGAAGAAAACACAACAGAACATACCCCAACTCACCACATGCTGCAGCCACCCCAGGCTGTCTTCCCAGCATGCATTTGTGCCGCTGTGCTTCCCATAGTGCACCTGATGGAGGATGGGGAGGTCCGTGAAGACGGGGTAGCTGGTAAGAGTTACTGTAATACCAACTGGTAGTCTAATAACACCAATATTTACACAGTATCACAAGCTGCAGCAAAATGATACCAGTTCATTGATATTTTGTGATATTGTTCTTTTAGTGAGTGCTGTCGCACAGCAAATCCTCTGGAACTGTCTGATTGAAGATCCAGCCCTGGTTCTGCGCCATTTCCTTGAAAAACTAACAGTGAGCAACAGACAGGTACAATTCTGACTTTGGATTTTGTAGATGGGCATCCAAAATACCTTTAATACCTTTTTTCATCCTTTATTACCATAAGGTTAATGAGGTGATTTGTCTTCCTTGTGCTTAGGATGAGCTGATGTACATGCTGAGGAAACTCCTGCTCAACATCGGGGATCTCCCTGCACAGACGTCTCATATCCTCTTCAATTACCTTGTGAGTTGATAGTTTTCTCTTTGTAAGTCCTATTTGTCCTCTTTCACCCTAAACTCTGCATTTCTTTTTTTGTGTATTTAAATCATAGGTGGGGCTGATCATGTATTTTGTGCGGACCCCCTGCGAGTGGGGAATGGACGCCATCTCAGCCACACTGACCTTCCTGTGGGAGGTGGTTGGTTATGTGGAGGGACTCTTCTTCAAGGACCTAAAGCAGACCATGAAGAAAGAGCAATGTGAAGTCAAGCTGCTGGTCACTGCATCCATGCCAGGTGAATTTACCATTATTCTAATGTTTTGGTATATACAAGTATATAATACGCATAATAATAATAATGTATATTATAAAAGCCAGCACTAGTACCACACAGCAAGAAGGACCTGGATTTGTTTCCAGCACCAGTCAGTAGTGGGATCTTTCTGTGAAGAGTTTGCATGTTCTCCTCGTGTCTTTGTGTGTTCTCTCTGAGTACTCCAGCTTCCCCTACCATCCAAAGACATTCACTGATAGGTCAATCGGTTAATCTAAATTGCCCATAGGTGAGAATGTGACAGTTGTTTGTTTTTATGTCAGCCCTGGGATGAACTGGTGACATGTCCAGGGTGTACCTCACCTTCACCCTTCAGTAGCTGGGGATAGGCTTCAAGTGACCCCTGTGACCCTAGTGAGGATAAAGTGGGTTCAGAAGATGAATGAATTATGAAAGCCAAATGGCCTCTGTGTGTGTGTGTGTGTGTGTGTGTGTGTGTGTGTGTGTGTGTGTGTGTGTGTGTGTGTGTGTCAGGATTCACTCAAAATACAGAAAAAGCTGACTGCTTCAGTTTGTCATACTCAAGGAACTGACGAGCAAAAACTTGATATGAATATTTTGAAGATATTAGTAATTTTGGAATACAATAGCCGTACAGTCTGGTTGCTATGCCCAGAACGCTTTGGCGGTGACTACTGAGCAAATGCACAATACACAGTATGCACAAATACACAACGACATAAAAACTACCACATCACTTTCTTTCTTTTTTTAGTTCTTCTCTTTTTTTCTTTTTAATTTGTTCTATATTTGACTACAAATCTTGGGTTAGCATCTTTGTGGCACTTGAATAAGGTAACTGGGAAAAGGCATAAAATTGTTAATACTGTTATTAATACGTTATTTGTTACATTTATGATTGTTAAAGCAATGGTTTAAGTTCATTATGCCATTACATATCTATACCAAAAAGTGACAAGTATAGCCCACGGGAGTATTTGTCAAATAACAAATGAACAAAAGTGAAAGAAATCAACAGATGCATGTCTGAAAAGAAAGTGGACAACGTGGTGCCCCTGTAAACTGATGATCTCCACAGGTCAATACGGTAGTAATAATATAATAACTGTAAGCTTCATTGATATAGCGCTATTCAAAATACAGCTTTATTTAAAGAAAATATATACATAAAACCTCCCAAGAACAATAAAATGAGCTCAGATGAAGTAAAATAAATGTAAAAAATGTTAGGAATAAAATATTACAAAACTATAACCCGCATTTAAAGTGATAGTTAGGAATTTTTGACATTGGGTCTCATTTCCGAGTCAGCCCGAGTGTAGCAAATGTGTAGTTTAATTATTTTTTTTATTC
>JAPSES010000124.1:8227617-8241925 GCA_029822895.1 Maxillicosta whitleyi | reverse complement strand
CCAGATGGCGACTCATGTTTTCTCATATAGTCCATGGACTTCAGAATCTTAAAATGCTGTCCAAATAAATGAGGGACCAAGTGCAAGGGGGGAGGGGGGGGGGGTTGCACTTGGCGGAGGTCTGCGCTCTACTCAGTGGCATTCTAGTTTCTTTATAATTTTTGTAAATACCACATGGAGTTGATGAGCCAAATGTGGCCCTTAGGTTGCCCACGTCTGGTCTATACTTACTCTCTACTCTCAGTGACGCTGATGTCCTGTCATCTTTCGATTCGCAGGAATACTCCCCAGCATCTTCTTTGGTTAAACGGTGGATAGTCAGACTCCGCTCTATTCCATCTGCCCGAATGGTGAACCTCCTGCTGGCAACTATCTCCAAACCATCCTTCAACCACTGGACATCTGCTTTAGGTTTGCACACCCCACAGCGAAGGGTCACCATACCGTCAGCATGGGCCACTGTGTCCCGGAGAGGCTGGGTGAACTTGATTCTCATTTCTATAGAGATATAGACGGACAAAGGTAACACTTTTTCAAATTTAACTGAAATAACCTGTGATATATCAAATGGTTCTCTGGCGGTTTTGTGTCTGCTAAGGGTATTTCTACAATTTCCAGGGGATAAGTAAAATAGGTAAAGGCAAGGACGAGAGAAGAGGGAAAGGTTCATGTGACAAAATGTACAAATGCAGTTACATAATAGCTTTAAATTCACCCGAGGAAACAAAATCATGAAGTTGTTATTTATCACAAAGGTTATTCAGAGACCAGGGGCAAAATAAGAGAACTCTTTACTAAGTTCAGCATAAATCCAAGGAACTTTGTAACTGTTAAGTGGAATAAAAGAGTTTACCTGGTAATGTTTTGTAAATAAGTATCTTAACATATTGATGAAGCTAACTGAAGGTGAGGAATCCATATCAGAAGTAATGGACGATGCATTTGAATATAAAAAGATATGCAGGAATTATACAGTAAAAGTCTCTACACTTAAAATGTAGAACTGATCATGCACCCAGATACATCAAATATGTATAGGATGATGCTTTTTAACTGTCAGTAGTTTCAATATTTCATGTTAATTCACATACAGTTATTTAGAATTGAGAACAACTCCAATGGATGCTGATCTTTAGTAAATTTACATCATATTTTGTAGTATTTCAGTTCTAATGTTTTATATAGGCTATCAATCTAAATCTGTTTGGGCCTATTCTGATTAACAGGGAGATATATAAATGTAGCACTGGTGTACAATTTGTTTGTACAGAAGTTATCTGGCTTAAATGTGTTAAATTGTACATACACATATGATGAATTGGAAAACAAAAGTGCTGATTAGCTGAAGATTTCAGTGTTTATGGGAAAGTGTTACGACATATATATTAGTTTATGTGCATTTATATCATATATTTATAAATGTTTCAGTATAAATAACCTGTAAAATCAATGTATTATAATGTGCAGACAGTGTTGTGAAGTTTATCTGTTTCTTTTTTACTAAAACCCCTTCTCTTATTAATTCTCCCAATTTCATATTTTGACCCAAGACTGTATCTTGGCAACTACAAGCAAGCATTAGCATTTTTTATTTATATTCTGGAGGAATTTTACTTTACTTGTAGACCAGTGTTTTACTCAAGTAGTTGTGTATGTGTAAAATAGCTGGAATAGTAATAATTATAGTGATTATAGTGATTATTTTTGGAGTATGATGGTGATTTGTATAAATAGTGTAGCAAATTAGTGTTGCATTTAAGTGTGGAAGGTTGCCAGTTTGAATCCCAGATGGGCCCTTGGGCAAGGCCCTTTATGCTATACATGTCTATACCTTGTAAGTCACTTTGGATAAAAGCGTCAAACAAATGTAATGTAATGTAATGTAAAGTTTTACTCCATCCACTACTGAAATAATTACATCAGACAAAAAAATGTTGCTGAAAATAACCAAACAAAAAGAAATCAAACCTTTCACCAGCAGGCTGAAGTGGATCTGGTCCGTGTTGACATCGCAGGTGTACTCGCCAGCATCAGAGCGCCTCAAAGGGTCGATGGTAAAGGTGCGTTTATGGCCCTCCACGAGCGCTCGGTAGCGCTCACCCTCCACAGGCGACCAGTCTTTGAGCCAACGCACCAGAGCACTTTCCTTGGATACGTAGCTGGTTAGCGTTATGCTTTCTGCTTCGTAGCCCGTCAGAACAATGTCGTCCTCCTTGTTTATGAATGTAACTGGGCTCTCTTGAGGAAAAAAGGAAAAGAGGCAAATATGAGCTAATTCTCAAGATCTTTTTTTTTTTTTTCCAAAAGTCAGAACAGAGCTGGGAAAGAAAGGAGATAAAACACAAGGAGCTGGTGTCTGTAGATCCATTCAAAGTCATTCTAAATGAGGATAAATCTGGATGTAGGTGTTGAATCAGGCTTTGCTTTGAGATGCTTTTAATCCTTTTATCGGGGCAAGTGACTATTTTTGGTCATTTCCTTATGCATTACAAGGCAGTAACAGCACCAGTTCCAGTGAGGACAGTGAGGGTCTGTAAGATCCACCTGTGCATGAACAGCACCTGCTTTGTTAGGTACCATGAAGTAATGGTACTAATGTAAGGAACGATATTCAAAGGGATCATGTAGATGTGGACAGGATCAGCATTTATGTTGTAATGTTCTAAAAGTGACATTCCTTTCACCTTACTTGTGTTTTTCTTGTATTTTTTGCCAACTTGTGAGAAAGGAACTAAACATAGTAACTTGATTAATCTTGATTTTCTACATAACAATAAATTGGTATGTACTTTTATTACCTTTGGATTCATTGATGGTGTTTTATACATATGTTATTATTATGGTTTTAGTATGTGTTTTATGTATGTTTTTAGTGTGGGTGTATGGATGAAATCTCTATTGTCAGTAACGTCTACTGCTGCTGTCTTGGCCAGGAAACATTTGCTAAAGGTTAAAAAAAAAAAAAATTAGAAAAGTCCCAATCATGTTTACTTCTGTGGTGACCGTCGTCTCAGGTCATACCTTGAATCCTGACCATGCTGATCATCTTGTCATCCACGGCGTCGCACACATACTTCCCAGAATCTGAGGGCTGGATGTTAGAGATGATGATTTTCCTCAGAGTGCCGTAGCTCTCAATGTAGATGCGGGAGTCGCTGGTTAACAGCTGCTCATTGCAGTACCACTGGACAGGCGCACTGGCTCGGGACACCTCACAGGCCAGGATGAGGTCTTCACCTGCCACCATATCCTGATAATCAGGGTCATTGGAGTTCCCGACAATTTTTACCGGAGGCTCTAAAACCCAAAGAGGACATTTAAGAGACATTTTTTATGTGACTTTTGAGAAATGAAGTCCACAAAGTGAGTTTTACCTTCGACTGTAACGTTGAAGCTGATGTTGTCATCTCCAGCGTCCAAGAAGTACTCTCCAGAGTCTCCGAATTCAGCGTTGAGGATTACGAGGGAACGGAAAGCGCCTTCTTCCTCCTCGCAGAATCTTTCATTATCTTCAATACGACACCCATTTTTGTACCATTTTGCGACAGCGTTGGCTCTGGAGAGCTCACACTCCAAAATTATGTCATCAGAAACCAGTGATGTAAGATGAGTTTTAATCTCTGACTTCCTCAGGATCATCACTGGAGGCTCTGAGGACGAAAAAAAAAAGTGTTTTGTACTTTCTCCATGTACTTCCATGTGATATGATAACAACCAATGACTTAATTTTTCATAAATGCAAGATCTTGATCTGGGCTTTACCTGAAACTTTAACCTGGAAATCAATTTTGTCATCGACGGCGTCACATGTGTATTTCCCAGAGTCCTCTGCGGTCGGAGAGTGGATGGTCAGACGGCGGAGGAGTCCATCTTGTGTAATAGTGATGTTACTGGACTCTGCTATCTCTCGGCCATTCACCCACCACTTCACTTCTGCGCTGGGGCGGGAGACCTCGATCTCCAGGACGATTGGCTTATCAGTGAAACTCTTCAGTGTGTCAGCCATGTTTTTAGGTCGAGTAAGCATCACCGGTGGTTCTAAACGAACAAAAAGATCTCATGAAAATGGGTCTTCGATGACTGATAATTACCCACGTGTGTGTGTTTTCTTACCTGTAACAGTTACAAGGAAGGTCACAGAATCATCCTCAGTGTCACACACGTACTCCCCTGCATCATCCACAGTGGTTTTGGGGATGACCAGTCGGCGATGGGCTCCGTCCACTTCCAAAATCAGATCAGAGCTCTCCTCTACCTCCAGGCCATCTTTGTACCATCTGATGTGGGCGTCGGCGTGGGAAATTTCACAGTTAAGCTCCAGTCTCTCAGAGGCCAAGTGGGTCAGTTCAAGCTCCGATTCAGTTGGGGAAATGATCCGTACTGGTGGCTCTAATGTAGAAGTAGAATATATGACATCCATGAACTGACATTTTAAAACCATCCTTTAGGTATTTTTTTTTTTTGTATTTTGTAGAATCAACACCTTTTATATAATAAAGTGTAAGTAAACACAACGGCACCCTTCTGTCCTACCTGTCACAGTCAGCTGGAAGAAGACTGAGTCTCCGTCTGTTTCGCACACATACTCTCCACTGTCCTCTGCTGTGCTGCACAGAATACTGAGTCTCCTGTAAGGACCCTCTGACACCAACTGGATGTTTCCACTTTCCTCCACCTCATGGCCATCCTTGAACCACCGCACCCTCCCGTTGGTGCGTGACAACTCACACTGGAGGTGGACATCCTCTGATATGTAGCCCTCCATCACAATGTCGTCCTTCGGTTCTACAATCATCACTGGGGGTTCTGTGTTTGAGTTAGAGGAAGCACTATAAGGGCAACTCTTATTTTTGGAGTATGTTTGATTTATAAATACATCATATGTGGTAGTAGTATTCAGATAATTTTCTCAAGTAATATTGCTAAAAGCACACTGTGAAAGTACGCCACTAATGTGTAAAAGCTGAATATATTATTAAAGTATGAAAAATAATAGTTACCATTATGATTGAATAATACTGGTAAATGTGTAAGTATTTTAATCACTTAATATATAATGTTTATAGCGTTGCTGTCCTGTGAGAACCAGGAATTTCTAAAAAGTCAACTTTTCATGAGCTCAGAAAATGCACTTTAAGGGCCTTTAAAGAACATAGAAATACTCAGATAAAGAGCCTTAAATGTTTACATAAGTATTTAAGTAAAAGTGCATTATATCCCACAACTGATGAAGAGCTGTTGTACATGTTTGTGTACCTCTGATATTAACAGTGAACTCCATGCTGTTGTTTCCTGCCTGGCAGATGTAACTGCCAGCGTCTGAGGCTTCTGCAGAACGGATGATCAGCCTCCTCATGGTTCCCTCTGCCTGCAGAGTTATGTTGTCACCAGGGTGGATCTCTTGGCCATCCTTATACCTGGGCCAAAATCAGACAGACTAATATAAAACACATTCTCAAATGCATGTAACAGAATAAATAATTCAGATGAGTAAAAGTGTTTTTAAAGAACCTACACTGTTGCACATTAAGTTTATTTATTTATTTTTTACCTCTTTTCATGAAATGACCGTGACAATGTGATTTATTCCTGATATGGCGCTTTTCCACTACATGGTACCGGCTCTACTCTACTCGACTCTACACGGCTCTTTCGCTTTTCCATTACGAAAAAGGACCTGGAATCTGGGACCCGATACTAGATTTTTAGTACCGCCTCGGTCGAGGTTCCAAAATGTTGGGACCAACATCAAGACGTGATGTCATGACTCTGCAGACACTGATTGGTCAGACAGTTTTCTCTGTGACCGATTTACAAAAATCAGATGTAGAAGTAGACAATGAATCCATGAATCCACATGATGACGGAACAAAACTACCCCATAGACAGAACGGAGATTCAGTCTGTGGTGGCGGATGTAAAAAAAATCCAGTCGAGAAAATATGCAACGAGTGAGTTTTCAGCAACTCTGAGCAGACGACAGGAAGTAACACGCCGTGTCGGATTAACGAGTCGAGTAGAGTAGAGCTGGTACCATGGAGTAGAAAAGCAGCATTAGATGAAGCATAACTGGGACTGTATGTAATAATTTGACCTTGATGACTGATGTGTATAAATAGGAATAAATATTGGGAAGTGTCTGAAAACAAGATAATTCCAACTTTATGGGCAACGCTGTCAATATGAGAGGACACTAAAGTGAATTTGAAACATAATTAATCATCTGAATTCCTCCAACAGGACTCCATACCAAACAACTTCAGCATCATCTCTCGAGACATGACAGATGAGCACAACGGGGTCCAGCTCCATGCTGCTCTTATGGAGCTCCTCTTCAGGGACTGGATTGAACTCCACTGGAGGACCTGTGGACAAAGGGATGAGGGTTCTCAGCAGCAGGAAAACAAGGTGCTAGCCCCCAAAATCTCTGCTTTTCAAAAACATTTTACCTGTAATGTCCACTTTAAAGTTGATGGCATCTCCTGCAGTTTGACAAGTGTAAACCCCAGAGTGAGAGGCCTCAGCTGATTGGATCACAATCCTCCTCATATTCCCGTCTGATTGGATGTTGATGCCATCAGTCATCTGAAGCTCCTGTCCATCTTTAAGCCAGGACACTTGAGCGAAGGAATGGGAAACTTCACAGTACAGAACGATGGCGTCTCCAGTCTCCACCTTCTTATTGGTGTCACATTCTGACAGAGGGCTGAATGTCACCACAGCAGCTGCAAAAACAATGCAAAAAAAACCCAAATCAGTGTGAAATAGTGGAATGTGTTTTGTTCCAAGTTTACACAGATGATTACACCTACGTTTAACTTTGAGAACAGCTGAATCCCGCACTCCGTTGGCTATGAACGTGATTTCCGCTGGATCCTCTGCACAATGAGAGTCACGAATAACCAAGGAATGCTTCGTTTGGGACTGTTGTATCACATATCGTCCGCCATGTTGGAGTTGAGTGCTGTTCAAAAACCAGGTTCCAACCATTGAGGTAGATAGTTCGATAGTAAAGCGAGCCTCTTCTCCCTCCATAATCTCACAGGCTTGGAGGGGAGTGCAGATCTTAGGACCAGGAACTAGAAAAAACCCCACAAACTGTTATTTAACTTTACTTACTTTGTTTTATCTTAACCCTTTCTCTTATTATATACTTGTCAAATGGACTTTGACATCATATCAAATGTTTCAACTATGTTTAAATTCTGAAAAATCCACATTTCATTTTCACCTGCCAATGGTGTTGTATCACCTTTACTAAATTATCACTCACATTTAATATTATTTGCAGTTGTTTCACTAGAATTAGATGACATGATGTGCAAGTACATCACTAATGTAATGTTAATATAAAGCTGTAAGTGACTAAGTTCAATCAGATTTAGCACATTTTCTCTGTTCAGTGGATTACAAAGAGTGAATTACAAAAAACTTTTCCCACATTTCATTGAAAGATGATGAAGCTAACTCTACATTGTTTGTAGGGAAATATAGCATGAAACACTAACAGTAAAAAGTATGTGACATGTCAAACACAAGGGAAATAAATTCACAAACACACAAAAAACACCTACATTTACTAAACTAAACAGGAAACAGCAAAACTTCAAAATAAAGCCACAGAACCGTTACAAAAATATCAAAACTGAAATGTTATTTTAAGCCAAATCATGCAGTTTATTATGAGAGAAACTGTGGTACTAATGATAAAAATGTCAATATTTTATTAAAACTACACAAAATAAGCTAAAAACTGACGTAAAAGGCATGTTCATGAGCCTGAAAGTTACTTAATATGAAGTCCGTAAAAGGTGTCATATATTTAGGACTGGTATTGTTGATACAATATGATTAGTAATGGGCTATATATGATGTCTAAAAGAAAGTTAATATGAAACAGTATATACTATGCTAAAGGTTGAATCTGTTGTAGTGAGTCTGAATTGTTGGTCTTATTGTAAATTGTGCAAGAAAACATTTCACCGAAAATTATATTCAAGTTAAATTCAACTTATTGAAACAATAATAGGCAAGAAATTCAGAATGAATAATGACTAAAGTGACCTTCTGTGTCTGCTTTCTCACCTAGATGGACCACTTTGGGAAACTCCACATGGCCGCTTCGTCCATACTTGTTGATGCAACAGACACGGAAGCGGTAGTTCCCCTCGCATGGTATGCTGTCGCCAGACACTTCAGCCGAGGTGGCGGTCTCCGAGGTGAAGCATTTCTGCCACTCCTGGGAGCCCACCTCCTGTCTCTCCACGACAAAAATAGACCGGGTGCTGGTTTGGCTATTGGGGGCAGGAACCCAGGTAAGGAGGACGCTGTTGGGCCGATCTGCATCCATTTTGACCCCCACAGGGCAGATAGGGGGGCAGTGTCTGATGGCTGAAGTTAAGAAAGGACAAGGATGGAACCTGTAAAGTGTTTATTTCTCATGGGGATTGTTTCAGTAGAGCTATCAGAGCGACTAATTCGCAGTATTTTCTAGATGTACCTTTGACCTTGAGGCGTGCTGAGGTCTTGGATCTCCCTGCCACAAAGGTGACAACTCCCGTGTCATGATGGGCCACATTGACAAAGACCAGAATGTGTGTTTTCCCAAAAGACTTGAGTATGGTTTGGTGAGTCTCATGCAGCTTCAGACCGTCCTTGAACCAGTGGACCTCCATGTCATCATCCTCCACCTCTACACAGAACGCTGCGTTCTCGCCCTCCATGACCTCCAGCTTCCGGGGAAGTTTACGAATGATTGTACCTGTGAGTGCACATAGTCATTTTAACACTTTATAGTAAGGTATTCATTTTATTTAACCCACAATGGAAGCTGTCTTTGACAAATACATAGTGGACACAAAGTCTCTTTATAATAAAAAAAATAAAAATATGACGGAAGCAATTGACGAGATGTGTTGATCAGATTTGGTCGATGTACTCAATAGTTGTGCAGTCAAGTCATTGGTTCATTTTTTTTCAATGAGTGATCAATTACTCTAAATGTTTACCACGACCTTTCTACTGAATATCTGGCACCACTGGATGACCTTCAACCAACCATCATTTTTCAGCAAGATGGTGCACCACCACATTGGGGGCTGCATGTTGGTAGTTTCCTAAATCAGACATTTCCAGAATGCCCTGGACACTTCATTCACCAGATATCACTCCCCTGGATTTCTTCCTATGGGGTTATGTTTGAAGATATCATGGATTGAACAAGATACAGGTAGTCCTCAGGTTACGACGTACCTGATTTACGTTATTTTGACTTTACATACGTACAGTATACTGTACGTACAGTAAGTACAGTATCTTATTTTTTAATTTATTTTATTAATATGAAGTATAATACATGTATTTGGGTAGTTATTTAGAGATTTAGGGGGTATTTAGGGGTACTAAACACAGCGTAGGAACGGCACTCATTTGTAACCCGAGGACTACCTGTACAGGACATCAACAATTTGAACCAAAACATCACTGATGCCATTGAGTTCATTGATGAGGCAAAGCTACAGCCAATATGTCAAGAAATCCAGTACTGTCTTGATGTGCTTTGTGCAACTCATGGTGCCCATATAGGAATGAGACTTTTCATTTTGTTCTAGTATCCACAGATTTGTCTTCATTTGCTTTGGTAATAAATTTGTTAAATTGTAAAGAGACTTTAAGGACACCCTGTAGAAATGTACATGGAGATCTGGTCAAAAGTTAAATAATTAGTCCACAGGATGAAAAAGTAAACCTTTATTTTACCTTTAACTGACAGCTCAGCGATGCTCTTTGCTCCATCAGGCATCTCGCACAGATAGACTCCGTCGTCGTCTGTCCCAACATCGTGGATGGTCAGTCTTCTTTTGGTGCCTTTCTGCTCCATGCCATACTTGCTGCTGGGCATCAGCCTGTGGTCCTCCAGGTACCAGGCCGCCGGGACCGTCTCATCAGGCACCTCGCACTCCAACACCGCCACATCCCTCTCCCTCACCTCCACGTCTTTCAACTGACGCCTGAACCGCACGGACGTACCTGATAAAACGGAACAGGTAAGTTCAGAAGAGAAGGTTAGTCCAACATTTAAGGTACTTTTTTGCTTTATATTTTACTACCACCTTCACTGTGTGCCTCTTCATACTGTATCTCTATATGAAGACCTGGCTTGTTAACCTCACACTAAGCTGACACATGGTAGATAAAGGCAGCTGGCACAGTATTCTGTGTGAATATAAAAAGCTACGTGACCCTGAGAATTATCTGCTCATCATGAAAGGATTAGAACAAAATAATTAACCACTTTAAAGGGGATGCAGAGCTTTTCTTATAGACATGACTCTTCACAATGTAAACAGAGTATTTAACCTCAACAAGTGCAAGTTATGACCTAACGTTTTTTTTCCATGTGGATAAAATAATGACAGTAAATGTGCATTGATCATTCAGAATCATTAATATAGTAAAGAAATTAAATTTTTGTCACATAGCTCATTTGTTTTCACGTTTAACCTGTTCATCTTAAGATGGAAAAAGGCAGTGATGAATTTAAAGGTTTTGTGGAGCAGAGCGGCTGCTAGTTTTCCACAGACTAAAAGGTTGGTGGTTCAATCTGTGGCTTTTGTTGTCCTTTTATAATGTTTGGCATTCAGATTAAGTAAGAAACATGGTGGAATAAGCACGTCACACTAGAGTTTATTTGAACTAATACAGAGTAAGTTCATTCATATTTGGAAGCTATGAATCACAATGACACATGTAAAGTGTTTCTATGTGACTGCACTGGTTGATAATCATGTTCATGTTTATAGTCTGTATTAATTTCTAATATTTCAGTTCATATGTGCAGTGTCAAACATTATGACATGAAAAACTATTGTATTAATTCTACCACAACTTTAATAGTAGTTAATATTATATTTAACATATGTCCCATCTAGTTATCCGACTGTTAATAGAGATGTAGATGCAGCAGTTTTCCACCTGCCAGGTGTTTCTTACCTTTGACAGACAGGTGAACTGCACTCAGGGTGTTTCCTAGTGCGTTTGATGCTGCACACACATACAGGCCTGTGTCTTGGGTCTTACAGTACAGAACCTTCAGGGTGTAGTAACCTTCTCTATCCTCAAAAATCAGATGGCGCCGTCCAGGTTCTAGAACAACCCCATCTTTCTTCCACACAATCTCAGGCTTTGGCTTCCCTGTCACAAAGCAGCGGAACTTGGCGTGTTTCCCCTCCACCACCGCAAACTTTTTGACCTTGGATGAGTTGATAGGTGGCTCCTCTGTCAGCCTCGACAAACTGAGCCTCCCACCCCTGTGCTTTGGTGACCACTGGCTGTTGGTGAGGCCATTTGAGGACATTTTACTGCTGTCCCTCTCAGGGACGGGCTCAACAAGAAGTACGGCACCTGCTAAAGCCTCACCGTGGCAGTTGACGGCCTTGCATGTGTAAACACCTTTGTCAGGCATGCGTGTTCGGAAGATCTTCAGCTGAAACCAGCCGCCATCCTGGTTGCTTATGCTGAAGTGGGTGCTCTCAAAGATGTCATTTAGCTTCTTGCCGTCCTTTTCCCATACCACCTCTGGAAGAGGAGTGCCCCAGATTTTGCAGGAGAATGCAGCGTCTTCACCCCGATCCACCCGTAACGACAGGGGCTTGATAAGGAATCGTGGTTTATCATCTGATGTTAGGTCAGCCTCCTCTTGTTTTTCACTAGACTTGCTGTCTCCCTTATATTCTCCATTGAGCACCTCTCCACTCTGTTTTCTGTACTCCCCATTTTGCACTTTGCAATAACCATTCATGTGTCCCGAATCTCCATTTTCTTGCGTTGGCTGCTGCACATCATTTACTCCTTCCAGTTGTTTGGGCTCCCCTTCCACCTTGAGGGAAGCTGCTGCGTAGGTCTCACCTATGCTGTTTTTTGCCTTACAGATGTATTGGCCAGCGTCTCCTGGGGTCACTCCAGTTATGGTCAGCAGGAAAGCTTTACCCTCCTCAGAGAGCTTGTAGCGTCCTTCAGACAAGATTTGGATATTTTTACGCTCCCAGATCACATCAGGTCGAGGGTCCCCGCCAATTTGGCATCTCAGTGTTGCATCTGTACCACACTGTGCAATTACAGGCCGTGGATAGCCCAAAACACGTGGAGCGCCTCCAAATATATCCATTAAGATGTCTCTTTGCTTCTGTGGTGTAGCTGTGCTGCAATCTCCTCAGTGGGGTCCACTTGTCTTTGATAAAAAAGCTGAAGGATAAAGCAGTGTACATTTCTGTGAGTTACAACAGTGGAGACATTTACATGATCAAAAGGTCATCTTTTAACTACATTTGACATGACCAGACCCTTAAATGCTCTGCTTTTGTGTATCTAAGTATTAGCAAAGACTTCAGACAAACAGCTTTCTGAACAGGCCTGAAGGAAATTAAATGCAGGGGATAGGTGACATAAAAATGTTTCACGTGGTTCAAACAGTTCATAATGTAGCAGCTTAACGGGGATTAACATGTTTAGCAGCTTAGTGAAGTTTGACCAAACATAAACCAGTCCTAGTTGTCTAACAGCTGGTGCTGTAACTCATTGAAGAGTGTATTTATAAAGTCAACTGTCCAAAATAAGACCACAGACCATGTGTCACACAGCACACAAACTGCAGTCACACACCTGAAGTCACTAAATAAGAAAAAAGCAGACTAACAAATGTAAGGATAGATCACCCTGATGGACTCACATTGTTTGCTTTGTGCTTTGTTTCTGAACTGGGGTTTTGTCGTCAGGTTACACTAACCTGTTAGATGAAGTTAATCATGTTCGTTATAATTTTGTTCGGTTCATTTGTGGGTTTAATTTTGTATAGGCCAGTGGAATACACTAGGTTGTGTTACGCTCAGGAATCACCAACGTTCTGCCTGTGTCACAGACCATGCTTTCACATCTGACGCACATCTTCCAAACACTACAGATCATAAAACCGGATTCTCCTTTCCTTACTAGAGTAGTACTATCATGTAAACATAACAACCAGCTTTCCAGTGAACATTTTGATCCAAAGTATATGGTTCTTAAACTTGTGCTTCTAATTGTAAATGATACCAGTCGAAGGTTAAACTTACCACGTTTGGGATGCCTAATTAAAGCATACTGTCACTGCTCTGCAGTCGACTAAAACTGATCTTCAAGTTGGCACTCAGGTAAATTCAGATGTCTTCCTTGACCTGTAAGTGTCTGTTCTGTTGCACAGTCATCCAGTTCTGAAACCCTTTAGTACTGGCGGCCCTTTTCTCTTGTCCTTTTGTTGCTTGAACCTGTGTCACATGTGAAACTCGTCTTGGTCTTTCTGAGTCTTGTCTTCACACCCAGTGGGAGATATTCAGAAAAAGTAGCATGTCTTAGTTGTGGTTCCTTGGTTTAGTGTGAGCTTGCAGGTGGCAGAGAGGAAACTGAGCCGAGTCGTTCAGCCCTGATACCGTCATTGTCCAGCAGCTAAAGAGTGAGAGAGAGGGTTGGAATGGGGGCGGGGGGGCATTAAATGCTTTCGCAGCTGCTGTCACTGCAAGCCCACCCTCTAAAAATACCAGCAGCTTCAATGACAGTGGGCCAGATAAAGTTAGGCTCTCCATTCACAGACTGCGGTTCAGTAAAGATAGAGGGGAGGCCAAGCTCTGTGATGGATCACTCAGCTCAAAAGATATCATGAGTTAAACCTCAATGGATAACGGACACCACACCTGCTGGATCTCCTTGAGTCATGAGTCATGTTGACCCATAAATAGGGTCAAATGTGTGTCACACAGAATGGGTAAATATTTAAGTTGAAAAGTGATCAGAGGAATAAAAAAAGAAAGGAATACTGAGCACAATTAAAAGATGATGCCACTACCATCCAATAATTTCACACTACATTCACAGTGGTATTGGCAATAATAGGATTTAGCAATTAAATCATACAATAAATGTAATTCTTATCCACTTGTTGTACATTAAAAAATGGGTGTTACATCTGAATATATTATGTTTTGTTGCAAATGTATGCTGTAACCGGACAACAGAGGGTTTCCAATGTTGGAATGAATTTCAGGCCATTATTGCAAGTCAGGTTCACACCAACAGATCATTAGCTCCCACGTAAGTGGAGAGCTATTTGTGTTTGTGTCGTCTCCGAAGCTGCGTCCGCATCCGCCGCGTCCACGTCCGCCTTGAACTTTGTCCGGAAGATTTCTCTAAGGATATTACTCCGATTTTCTTCAAACTTTGCATGATTGTACTTTGGGTCCGTGCAGAGGGCGGAAAGGAAGATGGTTGACCTTGACCT
>JAPSES010000124.1:8168006-8179757 GCA_029822895.1 Maxillicosta whitleyi | reverse complement strand
GAGATCACAATTTACATTAATCTCATCGCGACTATTTTTATATATATATATATATATATATATATATATATATATATACATACCTACATACATACATGAAGGTCTTTTTCCTATAAATTAAACTATTATATATGAGTTCCTATCCACTGCCCTCCCACCCCAAGTACTAGACCTTTTTTGTTAAATTTATATACAGCCAGACATAATATACTTGCATACAAAAATATACAAACACATAAATAAGTGGAAAGGAAATACAAAATTTCACAGTTACAGCAGTATAATAAAGTGCAGAAATTCTATATAAATGACAGTGAGAAGAAGAAAAAAAAAACATATTTACATTATTTGAAAGCTACAGATTTTGGAGCTACGCAGATACGTTGGTAGCTCCAAAGCTGATAAATAGCTGCCAAGTGACACAGATAAAACACCCAGACATTTTTAACGACAAACTGCATCCTTAAAGAAGTCTCATGTGTACCGTTTCCGTACGTCTTACTTCTTAGGAATAAGATCCTGATCTTTGGGCTGTTTGAGGAGACCGCCCTGGCCGCCTTCCTCTCCTACTGCCCTGGTATGGACGTTGCCCTCAGAATGTACCCTCTCAAGTAAGTAAACCCCAGTTCACTGCCCACCACTAAGCCTCACTTCTATTATTTTTTACACTGTAATCATGCTTACTTACTCCACCTACCACATGTTGATCCATCCAGGCCTGGGGGCACTGGATGGCTCCTCTACTAGGATTTCATCTCATTTTGTGTGTGTTTTCCAGGCCCAACTGGTGGTTCTGCGCTTTCCCTTACTCCCTGCTCATCTTTATCTATGATGAGATCCGTAAGCTGATCCTCAGACGCAGCCCAGGAGGTGAGCCCAGAATCCATGCTTTTATTTTCCTCTCCTGTATTCTCCTATCTCTGCCCTCCTGTTTCGTTTTTGTTTTTTCTTCTGCACAGTTTTGCCTCTCTCTTCACCTCTTAACCACCTCTGACTTGTTAGTACTTGCCTTGAATTGAAGTATATAATGCGCTGCAGTGTATATCTCCGCTCAATCCCTGTATGTTTTTGTTTTCTTTCCTTGTGTGTGCAGGTTGGGTGGAACGGGAGACCTACTATTAAAGACCCGTCCACCTGTCAGTCCAGTCAGCTCGCATCTTCTCCTCCACTCCCGTCTTTGCATGAATATTGTCTTGCTGCTCGGAATAAAATTTTAACCTCTGTGGAAAAAAATAAATAAATAAATTGGAACGTGTTTTTATATTAGGGAATGCTTGATACTACTATTAGACAAATACTGAGATGGAACGTGCTGATGATGCTGATGATGTTGATAAATGATAATGCTAATAATGATATGAACACTGAACATTGACATGACTATGCGTGCCTTGTTTATGAAACAGGACCAATTTTATACATGTTTTTAACAGTTATAAACGTTCAATAAAAATGCGCTCGAGTCAGGTCCCACACATGTTCTCTGGCCTTCATTCGTGTGTTTGTGTGTTTGCACAGTGTGTGTCTTATGAGGAAGATTTACAAAAGGGGAAAAGCACAAGATCCCCCTGTTATATTTTAATTTCAGTTATAATGAATTGGCAATGAAATGAATATACACTGCCCAGACAAAAAAAAAAAGAAAGTCGCACATGCAATATTTGACTGCACCATCTTCAGTTTTGATTCCATGAGACGTTCACTGTCACATCATTTTTTTTTTTTTTTTACCACATAATTCTTACATAGTGCCACAATAAGGCTTATATTTCTTCCATTCATTTTTTCTGTTAGACGTTAACGACATGAGAGGACACTTACTGCAGTTAGACTGAAATAACCTGTTCCAGCTCCAACATTATGAACCACTGCAGTACTGACCCATGGAAGGATCAGAACTATTGGTGCAGTTAAATCCACTGAATGTCTCCTGGGATCAGAACCAAAGGTGGTGATGTCAAATAGTACATGTGACTTTTTTTTTTTTTTTTTTTTTGGCCGCGCAGTGTACTTTGCACACCAACTAGCCTACATGTGATGATTATTAAATTTTCTTGCTCAGTTAAAACAGTTAAAGTTTGGCACAACTTTGTCTAAAATGGGGTGAACCCTTTTCAGTTTTTCTTTTCGAAATAATTAATTAAAACCCACTATTTCTTGTTCACTCATTCTGGCTGTGAGATGAACCTTTGAGTGGTTATGTCCTCTTTTTCTTAGACTGTGGGCTGAGATTAATTACAGTTTAAATAAGAAAATCCAAGCTTAAGTCGGTTTAAACAATCCTACACAAATTCAGAAGATTATGAACCCACATTTTTTGTTTTAAATAGAGCATTTCATTGGAAATGTACCAGCAGCGACACATGGTTTGATACTTTTAGCTCAGTATTTCCACCTTCCGTGAGTTGTTCTCTTATATGATAAACACAAGGTTACATTACATTATTAATTCTGACAAAAGAATAAACTCAAACCTCAAACCAAATGTTGAAGGCATACAAAGATGCACATTCATCTATCTCTAATCTTTTAATACACACACCAAAAAGACACCGCCATCATGACATTTTAGAGCCACAGGTCAAATTGTTTGCACAAGTTTTATCAGTTGAACATGGGGAAGTCTTATCAGCCTGCTGTTTTCAGCCGAGTGCTGCAGCTGGTATCACCGCTGCTGTAGATACAGTATGAGCTGCTGCTCTGTGTGAACTGTTATAAACCGAATGCACCTTACTTGTGTGGGTTTTAAGATTTTTATGAGATTTATGACAACAGCTGTGACAATAGCGGGAAGAGACATGATATTGTGAGTAAAAATATACTTGGTTTAGCGTCACAGTCAACAAAACTCCAGTTAACTGTTCTGTTTTGAGCAAACATTGATAAACTTCACAGTAGTGGTATCTAAGATGTTTGGCCAAAGTGGGTGTTTTACTTTTTTTTAAGAGGGACTGTGGTGTTTAATCCAATATCATTATACTCTGAGGTGAGTTTCAAGCAGCTCCTGTATGTGGTCTCTGTCCTCCTACACACAGCTCGCTGAGTCTTGACACACATCGGAAGGAGACTTGAGACTTTTATGAAGAGCTCTGCACCCTCCTACATTTGAAAACACTGTTAAAACAGACAGATGGAGGTTGAACATCTAACATATTCACATTTAACATATTCACTCATAACTGTGGAGAAATAATGAAAAAACAGAAGTTTTAAGAAACAAATGCAATTAACACGTAAATACCCAAACATCTACCAACTACTGTTTAATCCCTGTTGATCCATTAATCCATGTAAATAATTGGTGTAAAATACAGTTTGTTATCCTTTCATGGTCATCAGATATGACCCATTTGGACGTCCAGAGGCTCCATAGTGAACCTGGAAACATCGTCATCTTCTATAACAGGGGTGTCAATCTCTGGTCCTCAAGGGCCGGTATCCTGTATGTTTTAGATATTTCGATCTTCCATCACACCTGGAAGCCATGACATAATTATCTGATTTCTTCAGCATATGATGATGAGTTGATCGTTAATTGAACCTGATATGCGGGAAATATTGAAAACATGCAGGATAAAAGCCCTCGAGGACCAGAGTTCGACACCTGTGTTGTACAGCATTTATTCACTAGTAAAACTCATGGAGTTGGACCATGACAGTGAATGAACACACTGGGTTTATATTCAGTTAATGATAGATTGGACTGAAAAAGACAATTTTCTTCAGTTTTCTCTTTTTTAAAATATATTATAATCCTCAACTTTACTTTTTACTTATGAACATTTACATGATTAGTAAATTAAATGCAGGAAAATACCAGAGTTTTACTGAAAAAAGAAAAAAAAAACATGAATTAGAGAAGATATTACAATAAGGGGTGATAAATCACTTAAGAATGGGTAGATATAGAGAAAAAATTCATTTGGAAGCTGCCACAAATATCACACTATTATTGGTAAAAAAACAAACAAACAAACAAAAAAAAACCTAATAAAGTCAACCCACATAACCAACGACCAAACCATTACTTATGAAGAAGGGACAAACTAAACCACTATAGGTAATCAGATAAAAGCAAAGAAAGAAAGAAGTGGTTTATTACTTTTTCTTTTTCATCAGTTAAAGGTTGTAACTAGTCTAGAAAGAGAAACTAGACCTAAAAATATTGTCAGTGTCACCTAGTTAAAATACCCAAATACTGTAGAGAACTAGCGTCTTCCGTACACCCCCGTGTTTAACAGCCAAATGGTTTAGTCCAGTGCGGCTGTTTAGCATTGTTAGCTAATTGCGTCTTAGCTAGCTAATTAATTTAATACACGTGGAAACTCCCAACGGTGCGAGAGTTTATATGAAAGCTTCTCCTGAAAAACATTTGAGAATAAAGGTGAATTTTTCAGTGTTTTATTATCATCGGCGTTAAGAAAACAAATAATTATGTAGTTTTAGGATGTTAAGTTTGGTAAATGATATAGTTCGTTCGAAGTACACTTGAATAATTTATATGTACACACTAAACTTAACCAAATATAGTCTGAGGTAGTTTTTTTTTTTTTTTTTTTTTTAACTATTTAATGAGACTAATTCACGGTTAACCTGCAGTGTTTTTCTTTAGTTAATGAAGACCAGCGCAGTCCAGTGTCGACACATGCCAGTCATCCCAGGGATCCATGCTTCTTAACCCTATATGTGAGTGCCCTATTACTTCATCCAAAGGGGATGCATGGCTGTATATACAAATACTACAGGATGCATCTCTGACCTCTTTTATACGTTGCTGATGAAAGAAGACTGTACACAAAGTAAACCCTTTGCATTCTTACCATGTTGATTAATGCAGAAGATAGTCAGGAAAAAAAATGTGACCCAGGTTTGAGCAGAAATGGGTCATAATAAAGGTTATATTTACCCACCTCTTGTTCAATCATGTTGGTCAACATGTGTCTGCTGGATCAAAATAGTAAATCTCTGCAAGATAAAATAGAAATACACTGCACAGCCAAAAAAAAAAAAAAAAAAAAAAGTCACACAAGGAATATCTGACTGCACCATCTTCAGTTTTGATTTCAGGAGACGTTCACGGTCACATCTTTTCTTGCCACATAATGCTTACATAGTGCCACAATAAGGCTCATATTTTTTTCATTCACTGTTACATTCATTTTTTGATTATTGATGATGCAGAATGGAACCACTGCATCCAGTCTTAATCACACCCTAAATTACAGTCTGGACTTTATGGAGTCTAAACCATGTGTTAAAATGATGTCTCATTGTCCCTGAACCATTCTGTTCCAAACCTGATGATCCTGATCAGTTCTGGCATTGTCCATTCTGTTGGACGTTAAAGACATGAGAGGACACTTAGTTCAGTTAGACTGAAATAACCTGTTCCAGCTCCAACATTATGAACCACTGCAGTACTGACCCATGGAAGGATCAGAACTATTGGTGCAGTTAAATCCACTGAATGTCTCCTGGAATCAAAACCAAAGGTGGAGCCGACATATTGCATGTGTGATGTTTTTTTTTTTTTTTTGTCCAGGAAGTGTACTTTGCAAACCAACTACCCTGCATGTTCTGCCTACATTTACAATACAAGATAATGCTTATCCAAGCCCAAACCTAATTAATCCCACACTGTAGAAATGTGTCATAGTAGCATGAAGCAATTACAACACCAGCAACATCATAACTGTAAATATGATTAAAAATATTAAAAGATGGCAGTAACAGAAGTAAAATGGAAAAAATAATTATAAGATAAGAGCAATATGTGAAGTACAGTCATGGAAATCGTTAGAAATAATGGTTATGCAATCAAGTCCTAACTCCTGTGTGTATCATGTGACTAAAAGAGACAGAAAACATAGAATGTCTAAAACACTGTTTTTGTCAGTACAATGACATAAATATTGATATAAGAACTGAAGTGATCTTCATTATTATCAAGAAAAGATGGAAAATGACTAGATATCGGCACTGAAACTGTTATGGACCATTTTAGTTTTTTGTTTTTTTTTGGTTATCATTATATTTGTCCAAACAAATGTAACTTTAGTTGTACCAGACATTAAAATGAGCAAGAAATTGAAGGGTGGTCTCATACATTTTTTGAGACACAAGCAAACTCCCATTAAATATAAATATACAGAAATGGCATGAATAGGAGATGGACAGTACAACTAGTTTTGAGCAAATAAAAAACCTATTGCACAATAAAAGTATTGCAATGGAGGTTAAATAAGGGTGGTTTACTATGGGTGTACTGACAGTTAAACAGTTAAACAGCAGCAGGAAGGAAGGGTACATTCGTCTGACACTGAAGGAGCTGTTCCGCTCTGCAGCGTCCTGTTCTTTATCACAAATGTTAGCTTAGCCGTCTGTCTGCTGTTCATCACCTTCATTGGACTCACATGTGGTCCAAGGTCTAAGGCCCACATGTGAGTCCAACTGATCTTGGTGATGAGCCTGTCTGCTGTTGCCCCAGCAATCCAGTCCATAACAGATGGTTAATGCCACCATGGAGTCATAAAAGGTCCTCAGGAGCACTCCCTGCCCTTCACATGACCTGAGCCTCCTTTCACACATACGGCGCTGAGTTTCTCTTTTTGCTCAAGATTAAACTTACTGTCATGTTTTTTTTTAACACACCTGTGACTGAAGATGCTCACATTACCAATAGTCATTCCCATAATAGTATTACCTCACAGCAACAAAGTATAAGTATTTTGTTACTCTACTTTTTTTTTTTTAGTATGTGTACTTTACTTTATCATTTATTTTTCTGGCAACTTTTTACTTTTACTCCCTACATTTTTGCATAAATATCTGTAGTTTTTACTCCTTATATTCTCAGAATAGGCTCATTACATTTTCAAACTAAACGAATGTGACAGTACGTGAAATATGTCGTATGTATTTTCAGAGGGAAAATCAGTGTAGAGGAGAGAAGGAGCACAGGCTGTGACCAGGTTCAGTACCAGAGTCCTGCACGGGGTCAGTACCAGAGTCCTCTATTGATGTTCACCCATAATTATGCAAATATGACTAGTTTCTAGTCAGTTAACAACAACCAAAGCCATCACACAGTCTAAACTTCCAAATTCCTTCAAGTTTGATTGCAATTTGCCAACATTTTAGGAGATGATTTGGATTCTTTAAGGTCACCCACCTCTCATTTAACTGTTTAGCTGTAACACACACACGCACGCACGCACGCACGCACGCACGCACGCACGCACGCATGCAATATTTGGAAAAAAAAACACAAAAACACTCAATAAGCATATTTTGGATTCCAGTAAAGTCCAACATTTTGCTGATCATCGGCTATTTCTACTCATGCAGAGATTAATACCGATATTTATACAAATTTATAAGATTAAAAACAGAGGTGGGAATTAACAAAGTACTTTTACTCTCACTACTGTACTTAAGTAGACATTTTAGGGCATCTGTACTTTTCTATTTAATATTCTGGTAACTTTTTACTTGTACTCCCTACATTTTTGCATGAATATCTGTACTTTTTACTCCTTACATTCTCAGAATAGGATCCTCCAGAATAGGGAAAACCAGTGTAGAGGAGAGAAGGAGCACAGGCTGTGACCAGGGTCAGTACCAGTGTCCTGCACAGGGTCAGTACCAGAACCTGTATGGGTCCACTTTTTCTAATCTTTTCTGCCCGTACCTGCAAAGCTGAGTACCACGACCCGCCTCCTTTTTGTACACATTGTCCACACAGTAAGTCACTTTTAAGAGCTTTATTTTTGGCTTAAACACACCACCAATAAATGTCTAATAATGACATCTGTGGTTGGATGTAAACAGAGGTGAAGCTCACTTGACAGTAAAACAAACCGGCTGTGGATCAACCACAGACATACAAAATATTTTTACACATGAATCTTATTTTTTCACTTCGTTGTCCGCTACCTGCCTGCATTTTGTTTAATTTTACCAGTGAAAATGCTTAGAATTTTAGTTTTTACCCATCCCTGCATGTTTTTGTGCATTACCTGTTGGATACATTCACTGTTGATTTAGAAAATGGAAACTTTTATGATTTTGTCTTTGTACTTTGTTCCAGTTGAGAAGTAATTGTTTTTTTTTTTACTTTTACTTAGTAAAGGAGTTGAATCAATACGAGTATTTTTCACACAAGTAGAATTACTTCCACTTAAATACAGAACGTGACTACTTTTACCACCTTTGATACCTCGGCATATTAAACAATCGTAGCATAAAAAATGCATATCCTGTCTTGTTTAGGGCTTGTTTTCATGAATAGTTGAGCCGGCTGATGTTGCAGTGAATTGTGGGAGGGCTTTCGCTTCCCGCGTTCTATGCTATCATATGCTGAAGGAAGTACTGAAGCTCCTTTCCTTTGTATTTTGAGGATATGTACGACTCTTGACATGGCTGACATCCAGATACTTCTGGATTATTTCCCTTTTAAGGCAAAATGGAGTGTTCTGATGCATCGTAGGTCTTCATGCGCCACAGTTTGACTGCGTATTGCCATATTCGATTGACTGTCCTCTCTGAAACAGTAACAGTTTTTGCTTCATCAGTCTCAATTATTGTGTTTTTTTTCCCCCCCAGCCGTTTGTTTCATATTAAACATTACTTAAGCATTTATCTTCCTACAGAAGCGTCTGGAAGAGCGATGGCTGGATTATTCTTCTAAATAGATAAAAAATTCTATCATCTGTTTTAGGAGTTGGAGCTGCTTTATTCTTTAACTCACAAGTATGTAAAACACGTTTTCCTTAATATTACACTCGTAAATCTTCGTCTGAATTGTAATAGTGTAAGTGGTAAATGCATTACAAACCCTCAAAGCAACAGTGACCATGAATGACTGGTGACTCATGATTCTGTGAGAGAATAGGTGGAAATACTTTGGAAACGGAAGTAAAATTCCAAAAATAATTAAGGTTGATGTCTAATGTAATTCTCATTTGGTTAGCCTTAAAAGGGTCATATTTCTCTAAACCCACTTTTATTAGTCTTTGGTACATTTATTTGTGTATTTGGACCCTAACAGTTCATAACGTTTGAAGTTGAACCCTCCAGGTGCTGCAAAACTATCTTTATATTAATTTTAGAAAAAAACGAGTGGATTTCTTCAACCTGTTTTTACTCCAGCTTAATTTGTTACAGTTTTTAACTAGTTATGTGACAACATTTGCACATATAAGGTCAAGATTTCCGTTGAGCTTTTTTTTCAAGTACGCCATTGTTAGAGAAATATAGTATTAGACTTTTATCTGAAAATACCAGGGCACGAATCAGGGATTGGTCATGATGACATGTCCTGTTTCTTGTATATCTTGTATATCGGTGGGTGGGAGAAGAGTCCAAAATCTGTCACTAAACCCATGTATCATCTTGTTTTGGATACTTAAGCCAATGGTGAACTTGGTCAACATCATTATGTTTGGACACGTGGACCAATGGGCGTATTATCCATATTCTTTGATAAGATCTTAGACTTCCTGGTGTTAGTCAACTGCTGCGTCTTGCTGTATGAACTTGACTCTTTGCTGCAAGTAAAGAATGACTGTCTTGATTCTTTCGTGGTATCAGAATGTTTCACCCATAATTGTTTATAGTAGTAAAAACTGATTTAAAAATTACCTAAAATGTTCAGCTGTTGATTGTATTAACAAATACAAGTGGCTGAAGGGCACAGGAAGCATTGTCAACAACCCGGAGGGGGCGGGGCATGATTTAGTTCTTTTGGATTTAAAGGGCCAGCACTCAAAATTACATTTCTGGGGTCATTAATCATAAATAGTGTTAAAGATGGACCCGTGTAGTTGAATTAATGAAGAATTCAGACCCAAGCAGAGCATTTACAGTTTATGTAGAACACAGGGAAATGTTTGAAAATGCGTTGTTATATTTATTAAAAAAAAAAAAAAAAGTGACATATCAGTTCTTTAAATATCATAAGATAAACCAAAAATATTATCACAATAGTAATGTTTCCGATAAAGGCAAAGTAATGTCTAGATGGAAGGACAAACTTCTACTTAACTTAACAGGGGCATAAGTGGAAGTACAAAGGGACAGACTGTGAGGCTCCACATTGTGTTGCGTGTGTTTCTGTGTCAGTGAACGCTACAGTTCTGTCAAGATATTGTACGTCTCCTGAATGACCCCAGTGACAGCCCTGGCATTCTCATCACTGCTGTGCTGTGTGTGTGTGTGTGTGTGTGTGTGTGCGCGCGCGTGTGTGTATGAGTGTCAACCCTGTGCTCCAAAGAGCATGCGCTTAATGCTGACACTGCAGTGTTAATGCAACTCACATGTCTCGTCTCTGTCTCGGAGGATAGACTTTGTTCTGTGAGGGTGAGTTTGTGGTGACAGATGTCATGAGTTGGCAAGGAAGTACCTTATGGATGGAGAGAGGAGATGACAGCGAGAGACAAGGGATTGTCTTTTTTTTCCTTCCTATTTAATGTGTGTATTATGGAATTAAAAAAACAGTGAGTTGTTGGTTAATATTCCAGGTGTTATAGGTGTTTTTTTTTTTGTTTTTGTTTTTTTTGCTTGGCTTGAAAATAGGGCTGAACGCAGGTCCCAATGAATCCTGAATTAAATTACACGTACAAAAGCAGTGGTTTTAATTGTGATGAAACCATTTTATTCAAAGTACGGGATCTCTCTGAGGTGTGTTTTTTTTTCCTTCAGGTTAGAACATGTAGCAGGTGGAACTAATGTTTTTGTGTTAGCGCACCCTGGACTCATTTTTTAGACGTACAACAAACAAATGTACTTCCATGGTGTTCTGTCACTAGACTGGACAGGGATTTGAGAGGAAAAGAAAAGTGTGACATATTTGTGTTTTTGTACAGTTTGCACTTAAATGTTCTGAGATGTGCAGTGGAAACCGCCTAGTTGAGTTTATTTGGATTTTTCAAGCTCAAGTTTCAAGTTATTTTTAATTTGCACAACAAATTCAAGGAAAAGTACAAAATATTGTTCCAATATTGATGTTTCTTTCAATAAAAGTTACAGTTGCACCTCGGATACAGTGTTGTTTGGGTTGAGGGGGGCCTGGAGATTTTTCATCCTCCAAAGGGGGACCTGACAGCAAACGATTGAGCTACTGCTTTACACACGTGTGAAAGAATTTGTTATTCCAAAGTGCTCGCTAAATCCAAGCACAGCAGTGTAATTGGATGCCATTATTGGAACAAGTCAATTATTTTTGTCTCTCCTAGATATTCCACAGTCAACTGTGAGTGGTGTAATTGCTAAGCAGAACCGTTTAGGGTTGCCCAACGTTATGATGCACAGTGTGTAAAAGTTGCCAGTACTCTGTGAACTCGACAGCTGCAAACCCTGTCTGGCACAAAAACTGTACCAGGAGTTCAATAGCATGGATGTCCGTGGTACAGCAGTTGCATGGATGTCTTGCATCATCAAGCATGATGCCAGCTTTTGGATGGGGTGGTGTAAAACAAGCCCCCACTGGACTCTGTAAAAGTGGACTGGTGAATTGCACTTTTCTATATGGCAGATGAGTAAGGGTTTGGTGAAAATCAGGTGAACGTTAACTACCTGAATGCATTGTCCTGGTGTCACATAGAAAAGTAACCCCCATGGAAAAGTGACCCATGGGTCAGTTTTCAATTATAGACCCCCCCCCCCCCCCCCATGCAAAAATGATCCACCTCCAATAAATCACCAAATTTGTAAAAAAAAAAAAAAAAAAAAATGTATGTGTATATATGTATG
>JAPSES010000124.1:8147314-8167906 GCA_029822895.1 Maxillicosta whitleyi | reverse complement strand
CATATAAAAATATTTACATTTGTGTATTTTGGCAAAAATGTAGGAAAAGTAATCAAATTCCAGGATCAAAGAATGATGCTGAGGGTATTTTTACTACTGTTGAATGTCAAAATGGGTAAAATTTGACCCGACTAGTATGTAAGGGTTAAACTTGGTAGAAAGTAGACTTCATAAGGGTTTAGGCTAGACACTGCAGTACTGAGACAATCCAGCTGCTCTTACCCTGTACAGATGTGGTGTCAGTCAATTGTGGTAAAGCTATAATATCCTGAAAATGGACTTGGATACTTGTATAAACATGAACATGACTGTTAAAAATTCGACTTAAAAAAGGCTGATGCGACACTAATAATCAGGGTCATCAGGGAAAATAAGGATAAAGCTGTTTTCAGTTCAGTTTTATGATGGAATCTGTGTCTGAAGGAGCTGAAAATGAATGAATGGTATAACTATAGGCTAAGATACAACTCATACAAACTAAGGATCTGATACATAAACTTATTTTTACTTTAACAAATGGTTAAAGTACAAAACACATCATTGCGAGCAGTTGCGGCATACATACCCTGTCTGTCAATGTCTCGTCAGTTGATAGAATAGAATAGAATAGAATACTTTATTTATCCCACCCTGGGGAAATTTCACAGTTACAGCAGTGTTGTAATAAAGTGCAGAAATTCAATATAAATAAATAACTTACAGGAAGACAGTGAGAAAAAGACATATTTACATTATTTCCATTGCATTGCAGTGTATATTTGGGGCTTAGTCAGTGCTATTGTACAGTCTGAGGCTGTTGCAGTGAATAGTGGGACGGCATTATGTCCTCACCTTCTGTAAAGGATAGTCTAGCACATACTGTACTAACGCAGGTATGAAAGGAAGCATTGAAGCTCATGTTCCTTGCTTGTAGAGAATTTGGACAGCTCTTATCATGGCTGACACTTACTTGATACTTGTGGGTCAATTCACTCGGCAGGAGCCTTTAAAGCACACTTAAGCCTCAAACAGACTGACCAGGCGCTGTTTATCCAGGTAGTTTTTAATGGATTTTGATTAAAAAAAATAAATAAATCTCATGTAATATCACAGATGGATTTTGTAGATTTACATGGATCGTTTAGAACCAGGTTGTTTAAAAGGCACTATTGGATATATGGCCAAACAAGCAATGTATTATATGATAGAAAAAAGACAAAAATCCATACACTCGCTTGATTGGAAAAATTAGAAATTGTTAAAAGCCTTTATTTCATGAGGGCCTGTAGATTAATTATTCGGGGCTGGAGTTAAAAACACCCCCTTCTTCAGCCTTCAGTCTGTTTGTCCCAGTGAAATAGTATTTTTGTCTTTAAGTAATTATATGAGTTTAATATATATGTTTCATATGTAAAATGAAATAACTTCTATTAATTAGTATATCCTATCTAAGCCATAGTGATGAAGTTTTATTTAATATCATAAAACATTCATACCTTTATATAAATGTAATCTTATGTTTGTTTGTCTTTTTCTCTCTGATTTTGCAGGAACTTTAGTATTGATTTTTTATTTTTTCCCATATTTGGAAAACCCTGCATGTTGTTGGTGTATACTGCCATCTTCTGGCCACAGCTTTCAGTGGCTTGAAACCAAGTAGCAACTGAATTACTCCAAAGGTGTTTGTTATAGGGAGTTGAAATCAGAGAAAATAAATGTAAATATAGATGAACTGATGCCTTTTCACACTTTTCATAGCATCTTTGTAGAGCCATGAATTAGAGCAGTTAAGTTCTGACTGAATCTGATCATTAATTGCAGCCGTCAGCCACACATTTAACCCACTACCTGTCTTTTTTAATTGTAGTTTTTATTTAATTGTATTTTTATTACTATTATTATTGTTGTTGTAATGTTTGAATTTTTTTTAATGTAACCCCCTACCTGTTTAAAACACCTGTGATTAGCCAAAGTTTCTCTCATGGGGTAGATTTTCTATAGAATGAAAACCCATAGACGTTGGGAGAATTCTCATTTCCTCTCAGATGTTGATGCTGGTGAATTCCTTCATGAACTCTGGCACCATAGATCCAATATGACTTTTTTTTTTTTTTTTTTTACCTCTAGAGGCTGCTGTTGACCTGGAAACAAGAATCAGTTTGACTCAGTCTGACTTGTAGGACCAGGGATTAGACTTTTTCATGATAGTTATTAAACCACAAATGCTTAAATGGAATATTTCTGAATCCTTAACTTAAATGTATTGGCCCGTGTGGTTTGTCATAAACTGGTATGCAGTGTTAATGTGGGTTTCTGTGCGGCGCTGAGTGCTGCAAGTCAATTTTTGATAAAATATAAGATCGTCAAGTACATTCACTGTTGATGATCAGGATATTTTACAAAACAAGATGAACTCAATGCATCATATGTATGTAAATCATTAGTAATAAAGACATAGCAAAGATTTTAATTATTTACATTCATGTCATTTTTAAATAGGAAGGCTTTAATAGCTGAACTTATGACCACCGGTAGAGAAAAATACATAGAAAATAAATACTGTTTATCATATAGCACCTCCACATTACACATTTTCTTTACATTTAATAATTATAATGGTAAATATGCTGTTCTTGATGATCAGAGTTTAAATGTGAGAGAAGGATTTTTATTAGATACAGAATATTGTTTATATTTATGCATGTTGTTATTTTAAAGCTGCAATAGCTCGAAATCTGTATTAAAAAACACAAGAGCTTCCTTTTGGAACTCTTTCCTCTCTGTCCAAATGAAAACACAAAGTATAGTACACTCTTAAAATTTTACACAATCTCAAGTAGACTATTATCTTGAAATATTTACAGAAGAATCCATTTTTTGTTTGGCACATGCAAATGACTTTTTTGTTTGTTAACAAGAAAAAAAATGGGCAATTTATACATGTCATACCCAGAGGTGTTTCATTATCTTGCTGAAACATCCAGTTTTGACCTCCACGGAACAGAGCACGTGCAAAAGGGAGCATGTGGCAGAGATCAATGACTTGAGAGAGATTCTTAATGCGGTACATCACAAATGCATGGGGTGTCCAAAAGCTTTTTTTCCACCACTGTATAAGGATTGATGATATGATGTTATTCTCTGTTGCTATGGAAAAGGGTTGAGCAGTGAGTGGAAATAAGTTGAGTAGAAAAAATAAGAAGCCTCACATTGGACCTATTCCTAATAATACTAATAAGGCAGTTCATTCACATATGTGGAAATGTGGTCCATCTTTAACATCAGGCAAATAGACTTATAAATAAATAACAAATACACTTTTAAAGCCTTTCTTTATTCAGTGAAATGCATTTATCCTCATATACAGCTCTAACTTAGTTGTGGTTAATTGTTTAATTGTGAAGCTTCGCTGTTTAACAGAGTCGGTAAGCTGTTGTTTAGCATTAACTAACCCATGACCCTTTGTGCTCCTTCAGCTATGCCCCCTTTGATCCAAATCTGGTCACTTCTGGCCCCAAACCCAGGGTTTCTGAGGGTCATTAAAAAGCATTAAAGGTCATTACATATATTTTGTGACAATTAAGGCCTTAAATGGCATTAAAAATCATTACATTTGATGACCAGAGGCATCAAATGATTACTTTTGATTATATAAACATTAATTAATTTTGATCAGAAGTATAGTGTGATGATTGACAGGTGGAACCCTTTAATTGGCTGTTGTTTACCACCAATACATGAAGTCACAACACCAGATGCTTGGGATGCAACGTGCTGTGAGCGAGCTCATGCTGTTGCCAAAGAGTGGAGGGAATATTAGCAACTGTCTGAAAAATGGGAAAAGGCAAATTTCAGCAGAAGCGGTCGGAGAAGGAACTGTTCAAAACCTGGTTAAAGCCTGTTGATGGTAAACTGACATAAAGCTATATATAAAACTTGATCTGTAGTTGGACATGGGCGTACATTTGTTTAAAATGGCATAAAAAGGACATTACAAAGTATTGAATTAGATTTGCTGATACCTGCAGAAACCCTGGAACAGCTAAAATTGGAAAATACTGGCTTCCAAATGACCAACGGGTAACACCCACTAATTATGTATAATGTTTGTTTGTTTTTTTATATCAATGTTAAACTCTGGAATTCTCTTCATAATGAGGTGAAGGACTGTAAAAACATATTCCAACTGAAAAAAAAGTGTATAAAGAAAGAATGAGATTACACGAACAGTTATAAATTATGCTAATTTGCTTCATATTTGTGTTGTATCTTGTTGTTGTTACAAGTAAAGTTCTTACATTTGTGTGTTTCTTTCATCGCTGCTGCACGTTTTGTCTGTGTTCACTTCCGAATGGAATCATGTGAAACTCCTCCTACCTTTTCCCTTTGTGGTGTGATCCTGGAAAATCTCTGTTTCGAGCGTTAAACAGCACATCACCTTAGCCTTACAACTCCATCTAATTGAGAATGGGGACAGCAGGGGTAAGGGGGATGAATTGTGATTCAGCCTTGAACATGACCAAAAAGTGTGAAAGTTTAAGGGAATCTTAACTGATATTTCACCCCCCCTCCCCCACTGATGATATACCGCTGAAAGGCAATAGTTGAATTTTTGCCTAATGTCTCCAAATCTTATGAAATAATGTTTACGAGTGTCCCTGTAAACATATGAAGTCCAGCTCCAAACTCTGCCGGGCCTCGTCTCCATCTGCCTGTAGGAGCTTAAACTGATTTTGACATTGAAAGAAAAGCAAACCACACAGGTGATGACCCAGACTTCTTATCTCTCCTCCTTCCCACCCGCCTCGCCCTCCTCTCATGCCCATTTCATTTTTCACCATTTTCACCCACCCCTGCCCTCCCAGATGAAGATTTGTTTCGTGCTCATCCACTCAGCCCAACCTAACCACCGTAATTCAATTGTTCCAATCTTTCTAATCTAAAGATTTCGTTTTCATTTTTCTAATACTATCAAGGCAAAAGGGGAGGGCTGGGGTAGAGGATGTGGCGGTGGGTACACAGCTTGGGCACCATTTGTGAATATTACAACCTCGTTTTATTCCTTGCCTTGATTAATAAGACTTTGAAGCTGCCCCCCCTCTCCCTTCTCCCTCATGTCTCTTCATCTCTGATTACATCTCTGTCTCTATCATTATGTCACTTTGGTTGTTTTCTCATATCTCTTAATCCATTCCATCTTTTATTTCTTTCTTTGTTTGTTTTTTTTTTCTTTCTTTACTTTCCTTTCCTCCCCCTTTGAGTCAGCATCCAAGTCCTAAATCATTCTGATTATTTTGCTCCGAGAGGAGCAGCAAAGCGTATGGGGAAATCGTTAAATCCATGATGGATTACGACGTCCAGATTGTCATTTTGAATTAAAGAAAATGATAAGGAATGCTTGGGGAAAAAAAATCTAAAAACAATCATAAGTAGATTTTGTTCTCAAGGAGAAACTGTGTTATAATGACGAGTGGGTGGGGTGGGCATGTGGGGTAACGGCACTGCATTCAATCACTGAATATCAGCTCGGCGTGTGCCCTTAAAACCTTTCCCCAGCAGCTGGGCTTAACCAGGACCTGCATCCACTCAATTTCGGCTCTCATCAGGAAAGCACTCAGCAGCCATCTTGTTTGTCAGTTTGCGTTATTACTCTCTTCCTTCAACTGTCTCAGAAGCTTTATAATAACCAGTTCTGTTGCTGTATGTGCCTAAGTGAGACAACAAAAAATAGACGCAGTTTACCCCCAGTATGTTCTGTTTTCCATTACCTTTAGATGTGCTGAATTAAAGTCATTAATGCCACATTTATATCCTTGACACAGAAGCAGTGCCTCGCTCTCTGCAACTACCGGACAGAACAGTGTTTCCCAAGTAATGATGACAGTATGCACGAGAACATACACGATACATTCATCTTGTTTTGCATGGAGAGTTGTGCTTTATGTTGAGCAACATTTTGCGTAGAGATGGATGGATGGATGTGCAGCTGCTATACGGCATTGGATTTGATCGTTTTGTAACTCTGCACGTCAATGAATAAACTCTTGTACAAGCTCTGGTTTGTCCCAAGATAAGATAAGATACTTTATTAATCTCACAGTGGAGACATTTACAGTTACAGGTTCTCAAAGAACACACAGTAGTGGTGGAAAAAAGAAAGATTGAAAAGTGCATGCAGTGAGTAATCAATCATAAAATAATATAAAATACAATAAGGTACAAACTCTTAAGAATTACTATAGACAACTATACAAGTATCTTTGTCATAGTGCACAGCAGATGGATGTGATGGTTTGTTCACAGGAGGTAGTTGTGGTTGGTAAAGTGGATACAGTGGATTATTGCACATTGTATTTATTTATTTATTTATTATTGCACATGTTACTATTGTAGGTTCTGTAAGGTTAACACAAACAAATGTGGATTAAGTCTTATCTTATCCTATGGACCTAGTTTTTGTGTCTTTAATAATGCCTTAATAGATAGATAGATAGATAGACAAACAGTAGAAAGTAGAATATAACAATAATATAAAATACAAGAGCTAATGCACTATACATAATAAATTAGAAGTGCAAAAATAATAGAACTGGTAAAAAAAAAAAGTGGGTTTCAATGGTAAGATGCACCAATACACTGTCATGTGCAAAGGAAAATGTAATTTTTTCAGTCATTTAAGAAAAAAATAATTAAGTAGTACCCTAGTATCTAGTATTTGGGATGTATGTGTTTGCGTGTGGTTGAAATCATGCTTAAGGTTTGAAGATGAAGAGGGAGCAAGGATGAGGAAGAGTGGGATTAGCGAAGGAAGACTGAATGCTCTTTTTGGAGATTATGCTCTGGGGTCAGCAAATACTTACACTCAGATTATATTTATGATTTTTTTTTTTCCTTCCTGTAATTCCCGGCATGTGTTCCTGCTGTACTGTGCTGGATTTCATCTTGAAAATGTGGAACGGATCTTATGATTTAGACAAAGTCATGTTTTCATTCAGAGGTGAGGGCAGAACTTTGCGTACACATTTAATTTGGGATTTTTTTTTTTTTACCCCACTTCACACCACAATTATTCTGTTAAATTAAGGAGTACAATGACTGCCCCAAAATATCTAATGCCATATTGATGGAGCTATGGTGAGATAATCATCCTGCTCACACATCTGTTTTTGTCTACTTGAATAACGACTTTAGATGCCTCAAGGTTTGTCATTGTTTTAATAATTAATGCCAAGCTCTATTTTTTTTTTTTGTCTCATCTGACTTGAGAACATTCCTCTGCTGCTCATTTGTAAACTTAAGTGTTTGTGGTTTCCCGTTGAAGGAGATTTTATTTATTTATTTTTTTCCACTATTTGATTCCAAGCACGTTTGCTCTTTTTTTTTTTTTTTTTTTTTTGGAACAGTCTCAAAATCCTGTCCAGCTTTAGGAGTCAGTTTAAGTCTCTTTGCTGAATGATTCATTTGCTGAGTGGGTCTTAGAGTTCGTACGTGTGTATTTTTGACTATTTTTGAGTTTTCCATTGGTTATCACCAAAATACTTGGAGATAAATCCCACTAAAAACAGTTATACAGTCCAGAAGCTTCCCACTGTCAAACACAGGGAACTTTTGCAAATGCAAAAATACACTTTTATTCTGAAATGTCTCATAATCAAAACAATGAATTTGGGTCACCCTCAACAGTTTTCGGCTGATGACCCCATTTTAACAACACAATTTATTTATTTATTTATTTATTTTTGATCATGTCATAGTTTGCTCTAATATGTTGCAAATAAATGTTAATTTTAGACACATTTCGTCTATATAATGTATATTATTATGGACGGAGGCAGAAAAGCAGGTTCAGATTAAAGCACAGAGTGAGAATTAGATTTTTCTTGGTCAGGATATGTACAGTTAGTCCAGTTTGTATTTACAAGGATGATAATACTGAACAAACAATAACAAAACTATGAATTATGAAAGAGCTGCAGCATCTGAAACTGACCACAGTGAACATGTGACACATAAACTGTATCACAGTGCTTCAGTTTCAGCGTCAGAGTTTGTCTTTTATTGTATGTATGCGATTGTCTCTCTCAACTCACCATATATTTTGAATGAATTGATGAGTTTATTATTTGGTTTGTACGTCAATCAGTACATTTATTACTATTACCGTAACAAACATAAAAAAAAGGAATATTCTCGACGCAAAAGCTTATCATTTTGCCTATTCTTTACACTGCTTATGTTAAATTAAATGTGTACAGTGTTGAGCATTCACACACCATAACCTAAAAAACAGTAACAACAAAAACATATCCACCATCTCTTTTCGTCCGTCTTTTTTATCAGTACACTTTTGCTCTATTTTTTTTTAACAAATTACTAGAAATTTCAGGCAATCCCATTTGAATTCAAGGCAACCTCAAGGTTGAAAAACACTGGTTTAACCCTTTATAGGGCACATAGCAATACTGTTTTTATTACTTTTTCAAAATATTTTAGTGCCATGTAGAAAATCAAGGTGAATGAAGTTACCATATTTGGTGCCTTTACCTGTAAGTGGTAAAAAAAATAGCAAGTAAATGTAAGAAAAACATGTATTTTAGACCATTAGCGCTGATCCGGACACCTGCATTAGTACCACTACTGATAAAGCCTGATAAAGGGTAAACTAACTGACGTAATATAAATAAAAAAAATAAATATTGATTGAACCAGGGTGGACCTCAACAAGCCCGGGTTTGCCACGTCTTACTGTGGAGTAGAAACTTTCCCTTTTCCCTTTCTTTCACTGGTTTACTCCAATCATCTGTAGTGATCCTTAAACCCATCGCAGCACAATCCCCCCAATATTTTCATTCCATTATCATCATACAGTATGTTTTTTTTTCCCCTTTTATCCTTGTTTAGAGGCTTAGATTCTGTCTGAAACTCTGCTTTTTTCCCCCCTGCCTCTGATTCGCTGACATTTCTCTCCATCTCATACAATGTACAAGAAAAGACAGGGGGCAGTAAAAGCGCATTACACCACAATGTGCAGCAGCGCGTCCTGCTGTGTTATTACTAAGGTCTCCTGGCTATGTTAAGAGGCTTTGAATAGAGAACCTCTGGAAACATATTGCTATGGATAAACAATTACTCTAATGTTTATTTTCCCTTCAAAGGACATTCTTATTCAGTTATTTTTAGTTGAACTAAAGTGCTGTTTTTCACAGAAACTTGTTTAAAAACCATCTAGTATTCACTGAATTTAACACAACAATGAATGTAATTGTCAACAAATGAAGATTTATGCTGTGAATTATTTTTATATTCAGTTTTCATAAAACCTTTATATAGTGATCGTCTTTTTAGTCTTTTACATCCTACACAAAAATGAAGCCTGTATTTTTCCCAGAAGCCTTGTGGTGATGATTATGTCAACAACAAGAGGGCGGAACCAGTAAAATAATAATATAATATTACACAAATAATGTCAACTCCAAATGTTTCTTTGTTTTAAAGGGAAAAAAAAGACATTTACATTATGAAAAAGTTTATAAACTGTCCTTTCAAACAACGTGAATAACATGAACAAAATGAAAAAAAAGTGTAATTTTAACAATATTCTGTCTCACTTTATCATTTTCACATGTTTATTATAAGTTACAGATCATAGTGAATCTATAGATACACAACACATTTAATAACAGGCAGAATATTGGTAAAATTGCAGTTAGTTCTCTTAAGACATTTCAGGTTGTTCATATTTGTTCAGGTTATTCACTTTTTTTGTTGTTGAGAAATTATACTTTGTTTTAGTGGGAATACATGAAAATGTTTACATTTACAAAGAGAAAAAATTAGAGTTTTCATTATATATGTTATGATAGTATTTTACTAGTTCTACCCATTTGAGGTTGAATTGGTCTGAATGTGGAACCTGAACTAAAATGATTGTTCATGTCTTAAGGTAATTTTTGCATTTCACAAATTCATCTAAAGGGCTGAACTGGATCCTTTAGTGGGCTGGATTTGGCCCCCGGGCCGCATGTTTGACACCTGTGCTATAGATGGAGTTTCAAGCTATTTCTTTACAGTTGGCGTTGTAGCAGAATATGCCAAATATGTATTTTTTTTAATATTTAGACATTTGAAGCCCACAAAGGAGCTTGTCCAAATTAAAAGTAACATTTGTCCTGAAAACACAATGCGTTCTCCAGACGTTCTTTGAAACACAACTGTTGAGCAGATCATGGAATTTGACTGTTGATCCACAGCCAGTTTGATTTTATGTTGAAGTGAGCTTCACCTCTGGTTATTTATGGTTAAAGTTG
Organism: Maxillicosta whitleyi; assembly: GCA_029822895.1. Classification (NCBI taxonomy): domain Eukaryota; kingdom Metazoa; phylum Chordata; class Actinopteri; order Perciformes; family Neosebastidae; genus Maxillicosta; species Maxillicosta whitleyi. Next base: position 8,157,620 of record JAPSES010000124.1, on the reverse strand, counting down.
TCTTTGAGCAGCACATATTAGAGATTTATTTATGGTGTATGTTTTAGCCAAAAATAAAGCACTTAAAAGTGAGATACTGTGCAGACAATGTGTTTAATCACAGGTCGGGTCACAGTATTCAGCTTTGCAGGTGGAAAAGTTTGGAAAAAGTGGACCAGTGCAGGACTCTGGTACTGACCCCGGTGACCCCTGTGCTCCTTCTCTCCTCTAAACTGAAGTGACATATTTTATGTACCGTCACTTCCATTTAGTTTGAAAAAGTAAGGATCCTATTCTGAGAATGTAAGGAGTAAAAAGTACAGATATTCATGCAAAAATGTAGGGAGTACAAGTAAAAAGTTACCAGAAAATTAAATAGTAAAGTACAGATGCCCTAAAATGTCTACTTAAGTACAGTAGTGAGAGTAAAAGTACTTTGTTACTTCCCACCTCTGTTTTTAATCTTATAAATTTGTATAAATATTGGAATTAAACTCTGCATGAGTTGAAACATGTAACATTTTGTGGTATTCCAGTAGAAACAGCTGACGTTGGACTTGTTTTAAAATCCAAAATATGTTTATTGAGCGTGTTGTTTTTTTTTTTTTTTTTTTTTGCAGAATGTGTGTGTGTGTGTTACAGCTGAACAGTTGAATGAGAGGTGGGTGACCTTAAAGATCACGGCAAGGTTTCACGATCCAAATCGTCTCCTAAAATGTTGGCAAATTGCAATCAAACTTGAAGGAATTTGAATGTTTAAACTGTGTGATGGCTTTGGTTGTTGTTAACTGACTAGAAACTAGTCATATTTGCATAATTATGGGTGAACATCAGTACAATACTTTGATAATATCTACATGAAGTAAACAGTCCAGCTGAAAACTGTCCATACGTTTGTGTCAGCTGGAGTATTTCTGTTGTTTTGCTTCATTTTAGGATTTTTATTTATAATGTTTTCCTCTCTAACAATCTGTTTAAGGTAAATCTGCTGAAAATTGATAATAAATATTTTATCAAACTATCACTGTAAACAGACGGGACTGAAGTACTAACGGTGACATTACACCTACATTATAATAAGCTAAAAAGGTACAAATCAACACTCTTTGTAAAACACCATCATATTTGTGGGCGTTTTAGACATTTTAGCTGAGTAGTGAAGTTCGGACAGCGCGGTTATTAATTTCTATAATGACAGTCGATCCCTCTGAAAAGTAGATCTTATGCCAAATTAGCCGAGACCTAGTTACACACCAGTCAGTTTGTAGCCCACAAAGGTGGACCCCGGGAATTCCTCTGTGCTCATAATACCCACAGTTACTGTAAAAAGACTTGGTGCTGGATAATGTTCGAACATTATAAACACACAGATGAGTTATGGCATGTCTCATTGGGATTCATCCTCGCGCACGCCAAAGCTCAAGCTTAACCTTGTTTTAACCCCAATAAAACTCTTTGCTGCTCTCCTTCAGCCCCATTGTTTCACCTCAGACCTGCTTAGCTGCCAATTGACAGCTGTCCACAAGTGTCTTTGTGTAAGTGTGTGTTTTGTTTTCCATGTTGCATTCGCCGGGTCCCCCAGCTGACCGACCAGTGAACCTTGACCGTCACATGTTCTAAAGACACCGCACTGGCTTATTTGTAGTCTGTGTGTGTGTGTTTGTGTGTGTGTATGTACAGACGAGCATGAAAGGCCTGAGATTCTTTTGCTGTGTCACTTCTCTTTCATCTGATGCTTCTTTCTCGCTGTTCTGTTTCCTACATGTACGTGCTTTTCCCTGTCACTCACAGACCGTTATTCAGTCTTTTTCCACCTATAATAACTGTACAGCCACTCCTTTTCTGTCTAGTAGTAAGCACTTCTTTTAGGGCAGTGGCCAGGGTCTAAGCCAGTTATTTATAGTATGTGTGTGTTTCTGAAGAGGGCTCTTCTAGGAGACCTATCCATTTCTTGATAAATGAAATTCCTTGGCCCATTGTCAGAGCTTAACAATAGGAGACACAGACACTGAGCTTAAAAGACTTAAGAGAACATCTAAACGCACACATGCGCTCATGCACCTGCTCAACATGTCAGTTTTTTTGTCTTCGTGAAAACATTTTTAATCTACAGTCTCAAGATTTTAAACCTACCATGTGTTGCTATACGCACCATCATACAAGCTGATGATACGTGGGTTTAATATCTGTAAAGTTTATGCTCTTTAATGTGACATAAATGCAATGATATTACATTACATTACATTAAGCAGACGCTTTTATCCAAAGTGACTTACAATGGAAAATTAAAAATGAAATAAAAATATTAAAGTACTTTCAGTAAATATTTATATATTAATCATAATTCATGAACCCCAGTATCTTCATTTGATGTGTTTTCACATGTGAGTTTAAGTTGTTCAAATTGGATGATTTTCTAGACTAAACAGATGCACTTCTGTTAATAATACTGTAATAATGCTTTATTTCTATATATGTTTTTCAGTTTCATATTGTATTGTTAATCATCCTCTTGATCCTCTTGAAGGATTGTCTTATTTTGTTCACAACAAATACTTGGTGTGTGTTTTTGTTTGTTTTGTTTTAACTGAGACTCCTATTTAAAGTTGCAATATATGATAGTTTTTAGTGTTATTGGAAAAGAAACACAGTACGCGTGTTCAGGCTGTAAAAAATGTGCCTCATGTCACCTTGATTGTATCTAAATGTACTGGGTTTTTATGACAGGTAGGAGGGTTAAATATGTGATTGACAGCTGTAATTACAAATCACTGATCAGTTTTTGTCAGCAATGAACTGGATATGATGCTAGGTTTTTACTTTTGTGTCACAATATGTAACTTCAGAAAACTACACACATACATACATAAAAGACGATACTTCAGGGTGATGTATATGAATATTGGGTGATAGACCTATTTTTTTTCTTTCTAAAATGTTAATATTAATACTGTCACCTATCACAGTTTCTGTATTCACTTTAATGGTTAAGTAAACATTTTTACGCCTGAATTACATTTTTGTTTATTAAAAACATTCTTAAAAAACTGTTACAATATGTTAAAAGACAAGGGTTTTGTAGCAGAGACAAACAAAAAAGGAGTGGCACGTGGAAAGGAAAAACACATAAGGAAAACGAGAGACAAAGAGAAGAAGAAAGAGAAAAATGTGTATGTCGGGGGATGTCAGGAGGGCTGGGTGATTCGGATTAAAATGGAACAGCCCCGGGCTTCTCTCCACTTTTGTCTGGTTAAAGGACAAAGTAAGAGGGGGAAGTTCGTCCTTGTGTGTGTGTGTTTTCCAATGAGGATATATTTTCTGTACACTGTGTGTGTCAGTTGATAGAACCCCTGGTATTCTTGAAAGGCTCTTATTGACAGACTTAATGCCCTTATTGGACATGAGGCACGTGGCTAACACACTCCGTCAAGTGTATGTGTGTCCACTCAAATGCTGAAAGTGTGTGGATCTGCAAATATCTGTTACTGTGTATGTGAACCCCCTGTATCCACCCGGTGTGAGCCTGTATTGATTTCCACACAAGAAGTCGTCTCTCTGCGCTGGTTGTCCAAGTCGCTGCCCTTGGGATGCCTCATAGCATACAGCAGGAAAAAAAAAAAATCATTCATCTAATGACAAATTTAAAAGCTTTGATTTTACAAGTTGATGCATCGGCCACGAATCTACTATTATGTCAACTAATCTGAAGAACTTGTGCATTACACATTAAGTAGATGATTATTAATAAGATTATTTAGAACACTGTCAAATAAAGAGATCGGAAGGTTCAGGATTCAAGAAAAAAAACTGTATTTAAATAAAAAAAACAATACTGACGTCTGTTGAGTGTATCTACTAGGGTTGGGTATCGCTAGCTACGTCACGATACGATATGTATCCCGATACGATACATATCGTGATATATGTGCAGTCGCCAAAAGTTGGTTCAACTGTTGAAAATGATCAGATTGATAATAGTCTTTCTATAGGAATTGATACGAAGGCTTTCTAAATTTGTGACATTTTGAATTTACTACCCTATGCGTCTCTTTAAATTAAAATCAGCGCTGTCGAAATTAACGCAGATGAATCCATCATGATTAATCTGATTAAAAATTTTAACTCACTTAACCCATCTGCAGCACAGAATGACTCTAAACGTCTCTGGCATTTGCATTTCAGCAGTTTGTCCCAGTAGAGTTACCGTCGCACATGCACAAATGGACACTTGGTCCAGCAGTGACAGGCAGCAGAACCAACCGATAAAGATAGACGATGCTAAACAGCACGTTGGCCCTCTGGATGGAAATATGGGCACAGGAAATCCCAAGATGGAACAGTTGTTTGAAGTTACTTCGCTGAAACTGTTGCATATTTGTTCCCTTGTCTTGAATCCGTTAGCTTATGCAAAATGAAACGCGATTAATACAGATTAAAAATGAATATTTAATGTGATTATTCAAAACTAATCTGCAGCAACTCTGCGATTAATCTGATTAAAAATGTTAATTGTTTGACAGCACTAATTAAAATATAAAAACAAGTAAGAGTTCAGAGTGAGAGAGTGATGCAGCAACAGGACAGTGTAACTTTACTGCTTTGTCTTATAGTCGTATGTTTTGTCACTTTATCGATGCAGGAGTTCACGTTCTAATGGATTTAACCCTTGCGTATTCCTTGGGGTCAATTTGATCCCATTGTGCTGCCTTTGTTTATGGGATGTGGAAGGCCTTGGAAGGGTCTACACCTCTAGTCTGTGGCGTTCATACTTTTGGACCCTTGTATGTCTGCAGTTTCATCAACATCCACACAGTAGCGCAGATTAGGGCTGCACAATATCTCACAAAAATATCGCATTACTGGAGTGTGCAATATTCATATTGCAAAGACGTGCAATAATTTATGTTATTTTATTTTAATTAACTTTCTGTTTTCCACACCATGGGGTTCCAGAGTGGTTTTCTCTATTACTCTAACATGCTAGTTTTTCTATCAGAAAAACTGAACGAATGCTACCGCTGCTGGTTGAATGTAAGTTTACATGCTATTAATGTTGAAAAGATGTGACTACTTTCAGAGCACAACTTTGGGCAAGGCCTGAACAATTATATTTAACCCCTAAAGACTCAAACAGCCAAAAAAAAAAAGACCAAAATCATCTAATGATATAAACAATTTAATAACTGTTGATCCACTAATCCTATCGATACTTGTCAATAATTAATGTAAAATGCAGTTTTCCATCTTTTCGTAGTCATCAGATACGATCCACTTGGACATTCAAAGGCTCCATTGTTACCATGGAAACACTGTCAAGTTCTACAGTATTGATACACCAGTAAAACCCATAGAGTTGGATCAATGACAGTGGATGAACACACTGGTTTTAAGTTCAATTAAAGGGAGATTTTGCTGAAAAAGTCACTTTTTCCTCAGTTTTCTCTATTTTTGATATTATAATCCTCAACTTTACTCTGAGGTTTTATGAACATCTACATGACTAGAAAATTAAATATAGGAAAATATATGATTTCACTGAAAATAACAGAATATACAGAAGATTATATTACAATAAATCGTTAAAAATTGTTAAATATAGTGAAAAATTCATTTGGGAACTGACACAAATGTCACAGAGTCCTTATGTTTTACCTAACCAGGCAAACAATGGAATATTGTTTTGTAATAACACTTTTGTTATTATGAAATACATCCATGTCATTTACACTGTGTTGTATTTGTCTGTTTGTTTCTGAAGGTCTATGATTACAGCTTCACCAGTTTTTTGGGCAGAATTGTGTAACTGATTGTAGTAGTTCAGTATTTGGTCTTAAATTCTAAATAATTGAGTCAGCATACAAACAATGGGCTCATTTTAACATTGTTAAGGAACACTTTTTGTAGATGAACTTGGTATTACTTTAGCTGAACGACAAATATCACAATTTTATTGTCATTGCAGTGCTGTCCATAAATATCACATATCGCAAGTTTTGCCAATATTGCGCAGCTATAATTAAACGTGACCCAAAATGGAAACTTTCCTCAAGAGCCAACATGCTTTTGTCCATATATTACCTTGGAAAACAAGCTCATTGTCTGTTTCTTTTTAATTTCTTCGTGCTTTGCCTCCGTGTGCCAACTCTTTACTTTCTCTCTTTGTCTTTCTCTGTTCTCATATCAAATGCTGATATGTGTAAAGGGAGAAGGAGGCGAAGATGGCAGCCAGCGTTGCACTGTGCGTGTGCCAGGAGGACATTGCATTGAAGCACCAGTGAACATCTGGCCTATGTGCCAATGATTGGTTGGGGAAGTTCCTCAGGATATAACACTTGAAAATGTCTTGGCATGTTCGCGACAACAGCAGTGCAGTTTGTGCGTCATGTTTCACATTGTGTGTAAAAGAGCATTGGTAGGTGGTAATATTTGTGGTGTGTGTTTTTGAAGGTTGTGATAACTGTTATGTGTGAGCGGGTTTAAGATGATTGTAGTCTTCGGTTTGTGTGTGAGCTGTACAGTACTTGTGTGTCAAATTGCATCCTTGTGGCTGTGTGTTGGGAGCTTTTACTTCCCACCATTAGCTCTAAAGCCTTTTTTTGAGCAGGCGGCTGATTCTTCCCTTGATTACTATTTAGACTTGCACTCGTTTACCGAGCGCTGACTCTCTTTGGTTTTATCTCTCCATTTAAACCTTCTGCTACATCGTTATTCCTCTTTCTCTCGAATGATTTTATTTTCTTTGACTGCAGTTCATAACAGTGCTCCTTAAGTTCAGCCAGAGGCCAGTAGCAGTTTGTCCTCCGTTCAATTCTTTATTTATTCCTCACCTTCCTTCAGCTCATTTTGTCATTTAAGTCTCTGCTACTATTTCAGTTTTTTTCTCCCCCCCTCTTTGCGAGTCTTACTCATTCAATTCTTACAGTTAAACGCGTATATTTTTCTTCTTTCCCTGTGCTTGTCATGGTTTTGGTGCGATCGTAAAGGAGGCTTCGGCCCTCATCGGCGACGTCTGCCCGGTGGTGGCAGCGGGCGGCGGGCCGTGGAAGATGCGGCAGGGTTGTTAAGAGTGTTGTTAAGAGAGCGGCTGGCAGCTGTTCCTGACAGGTTGGGGATGGAAGGACAGATGGTGTTTGATTAGTGAACAGACCGCTGATGGAAGGAGAGATGGAGGGATGGAGGGAAGAACGAGGGAGAGAAAATGATATCGGTTTAACTTACGACGAAAGGCTGAGAAGGAGTAAAAGACGGGCGGATGCATTCTGGATCAGAGGATGATAAATGCATGAGAAACAGAAGAATAGGCAGATAAGATAAAGGTAATAGTACAAATGAATGAGCTTTGACTGTTGCAAGAGTAGTCGGCAAACTGCCAACAAAGTATGCTAGAGGAAGTAATTCATGAACTGAAAGAAAGATGGAGGAGTGGTTGGAAGAGTTGGATGGATAAAGGACTTGAAAGAGAGAGGAAGAGATGGACGGCGTGCTGGGAGGAGGAAGTGGAAACGCTGTCGGGGCAGCAATTAACTTCATTCACCTGGGTGCCATCTTAAAGAACTGATGCAAATAAACCTGCAGCGCTGGCTGATTAAAGTCTGTTCAACAAGCTAACAGTGATCGTTGTAGCCGACAGAGGTCCAATTCAGTCAGTCAGTTATTTGACTTATGGTCGAGAGCGAATGTGTTAAAATGATTCATAATTGGTGCTGAATTTAGCTTCGGAGGCAGTCAGGCTGAGGTCAGATGTTGCTCCGAAGCTTTGTCTGAGGTGTGTGGAGATAACAAATACGAACTTTTAAAGGCAGCAGAGAAAATTTAGACAAAGAAATCCAACACTGAACTGTGTGACATAAAGAGCAATTTCAGAAATCTCCTGAAATGATTGAAACATTTTCCATTTTCACACCTCGTCTGTCTTTATTGTGTTTATGTGTAGTGTTTATTTATATGCATTGAGCAAAAATATAAATGTACTATGCGTCACTTTAACTTTTTAAGATCATTAGGTTGTTGCACAATATATTAAATCACACATAGTTTATTCTGTTGATCAGTGTGTTTCTTTTAGAGCCACACAGAGCTATGGGATATTATCCAGAACCATTCCTACATGATTTACGACATCTGTGGCATGGTGACATCTGAAGAAACGGGATTGAAATGAAATTTTGACGTGTCCTTATACGATCCCCAGTATAAGTAAATAATAAATACTGTTAATGCTGTTTGAACAGCATCTGGACATGACACACCTGTGTTAGGGGTGGAGTCATGAAACCACTGAGCAGGTGAGATGGACACAAAGTTTGTTTTGTCAAGTCAAGTCGTGCTTCAGTCATTTTGGGCGATGCGTCTTAAGTTAGACAAATATTGTACATGGTGCATTTATTTATATATATATATATATATATTTATGTTTTTCAAGCATACAAGTAAGACATATAACAGAGATATAGGATGCCAATAAATAAATAAATAAATAATAATAATAAGAGTCAAGCTGCACTGTCAGCTGTTCTACATAAGAAATAAAATGCTGTACCACATTAAAATTCCCCATTGATCCATTCAATGTGTATGTAATTGTTTCAATTTTAAGGAAAAATATGACATCACATACCCATCTGCCAAAGGAGGGGGGTTTGTCATTCATCCAGTTTAAAAGAATGAGTCGCCGCGGTAAACGAGCGGAAGAGACGATACTATTTAACTGCGGCTTTTGTAGAGGGAGATCTTCTAATGGTAAAAGAAGTCAAATAAAAGGGCAGGGGTCAAGGGTCAGGCCTGAAATAACTGACTACTGTATGTGGGTTTATATTTTTGCTCAGTATGTACAGTCGTAGAAAAAACTATTAGACCATCAAAGGTCATTGAAAACCACGATTATGCAATCAAGTACTAACTCCTGTGTGTATCATGTGACTAAAACAGACAAACTAAACATGGAATGTCTAAAAACACTGTTTTTCTCAGTACAATGACATAGATATTGATGTAAGAACTGAAGTGATTTTGGTTTTTATCAAGAAAACCATGTAAAATGAATAGATATCAGCTCTGAAATTAAACTATTATGAGACATTTTTGTTGTTATCATTATATTTGTCCAAACAAATGTACCTTTAGTTGTACCAGGCATTAAAATGAACAAGAAATTAAAGAAAACAAGGGATGGGTTAATAATTTTTCTGTGTTTGTATCTACATTATAATATATTATTGTAAATATGTAGTCAGAGCATGTCTGGAAAGTGAAGGGCTAAATCTATTCCTGACCACAAACAGTGATCGAAATGTACAGCCATTACTCCCACATTTTTCAGCATTATTTATAGCAATGATGATCATGCAGGATAACTGTCTCTGCATGCACATTTCACACTTTTATGCAGTCAATATCATTTATATAGGAGATGGTAAAATTGAAGGTCATTCCTCTCGCTATAGGGTTTAGTGTAATGACTTGTCTGTCAAAATAAAGCACACCGCTGTCTCTAAAAATAGGCAGTTACTTGGTGCTTGAAAGTCTGCGGAACCTCAAGAACTTTCTCTTTTTCTGACCTAAAACATGATCACATTTTTGTCTGATGTATTGAATTAAACCCATTAAACTATCAATTATGAAAGAAAACGACTTTAAACTTTTATGATAACAATGACACTTGCGGTAATTTAAACCGTGTTTATCAGCCCTCCACATCAATTTACTGGGATTTTAATGCTTTTTTTTTTTTCCCATAGAACAGCTTAAATGTAAGGGTGTTTCACTTCCTTGCATGAACAACCTCCTCCCACAGAAGATTAGGTCAGATCACAAGTTTGACTTCCATTCTAAAAGGTTACAAGAAATGTTCAGACCATGCCGTACTTACACAAACCTGACATTTTCACTGGATTTAGGTGTAAAAATGATAGATTTTGAGTATTTGTACAAACGGTTTTTAGAATTTAACATAGAGTACTCTGCAAAAGTCGGGGTTGTATAGGTGTGTGTCTTTATTTCTAAAAAGAAATGTGCATTTTTGTTTTGTTTTTAATATTGGCAGTACATCCCACTTGTACAAATATTAATACAACTGATGGTCATGCATTTCAGAAAAAGGATAAAAGTCGATGACACCTTCTGGGACACTGTAAAGGTGTGTAATACAACACAAGATTTTTAAGAAAACACCCAGACAGTCGAGCTAATCCAAACGGAGGTCATATTAAATACTTTTTACCTGCAGAAACTCTGAAGTTCTGTATGTTTTCTGTGTATTTTAATACCGTGCACATATTTTCTGTGCCCCCTTCTTCTTCTGCTTCTTTTTGCCACTGGAAAACAGGCT
>JAPSES010000124.1:8128413-8145348 GCA_029822895.1 Maxillicosta whitleyi | reverse complement strand
GTTTATTTGGAAAAGCAAATCACACCTCAAACGTGGATGAGAGGCAGCCTTTAGTTTTATAGTTTTGGAAGGATCGTTATGGGCATGTGTCTTTATTTCTAATCAAGGAATATGCAGATGAGCAGCAGTAAAACAATACGCTACACAACAAATAATATAAATATTTTTTTTTTCTGTTTACTTTTCTTTGTGTCTTCGCTATTTATATAGAAGTATTCTGCACTTTTTTTTTTTATACTGCTGTAACTGTGAAATTCCCCCCAGGGTGGAATAAATAAAGCATTCTATTCTATTCTTTTCTATTGTATTCTATTCTATTCTAAACTCTGAAATGCAATATACTAAATCTGAAGTAAATCTGAACACTTCACTGCGGGAAAATGCTAAACTGAAGTAATATCACTTGCTTTGTAACTTTACGTTAGTGTAAAATACAATAATTAGTGATAACAAAGCAAAAGTTAGCAAAGTTAGCATTTATATAGATGTATTCTGTACGTTATTATACTGATGTAACTGTGAAATTCCACCCAGGGAGGGATAAATAAAGTATTCTATTCTATTCTAAACTTCACTGTGGGCAAATGCTAAACTGAAGTAAAATCAGTTGCTTTTTAACCTTACGTTAGTGTAAAATACAATAATTAGTGATAACAAAGCAAAAGTTAGCAAAGTTGAAAAGTTTCGCAATCTTCTGAACACTAGATAAAATCCCAAATTATGATAAAGTGAAATCCACAAGCCTACATTTATGGTAAAAAAGGTTCGCAAACTTTCAACGCCTGTGTTAGATAAATAAGAAAGTCCAAGTCTGGCTGATTTTGGGATGTTTCTTACAGTGTATTTGGGGTACGCTGGATATTAAAAGGTACTTCTGCCTCATCCCAGTCCATTGCACCCATTTACCAATATGGCAATGGACATGAATGAAGTCTTTCCTAGAAACACACTCGCACACACACACACGATCCACTTTAGCAGCAGTTAACATGGAAAAGACAGTTACAGCTATTAGAATAATGTTGAGCAGAGATTTTCTCCATAATAAACTCTCTCCCTACTCCATAATAATAGCAGCCATTACCCAAGATGTATCACTGTCCTGCCATCTCTGCGGACAATAAGTGTGTTTGCGTCTGTGTTCGTGGAAGTGTGTTTGTGCGTACGGCGGGGCGATTGAGAACAAAACAATCAGCAGGCCAACACAAACACAGCTGTTTTATTGTTGCACTGCTCAGATGTGCTTTCACAGGCAGACGGCGCGTGTGTGTATTAAAAAAAAAAAAAGTGTGTGTGATCATATAGAGCAAAGAGTGACCCCACCTCCTGTTCAACCCCTCCTGTTTTAATAAAAAAGCTTTGGCAGTGTAGGCTCATGTACAAGACATCGCTCATCTCCATCCCTCTGTATTTGTGTGTTGTTTGTGCTGAAATCTGCAAAAATGTCGGTTTATTAATATATGTGGTGCAAGCGCTACATGGAAATAACAGCAAACTTCTAGTATTTTTGTTTATTTTCTGCAAAGTTCTAATGGTAAAGTATAAAAACTCTAGATACCGACATTTATTTTCCTTTTTTTTCCCTATTTGTTTGTTTGTTGACTTATTTTTGTGGCCACTCAAGATAAATTTAGTTATGTTTTCATTATTAAATTTAAATTTATTAGTGTTTATTTTCACCATACCGTTGTCCTTTCAAGTTGTAGTGTCACCGCATTGTTTCAATGGTTGGTTTAATTCTTTGCAGTTTTCACTTTTGTTTATGTTATGTGAATTATTCCTTCAAGCTTCACTGTGTCATACCAACTGAATCCCTCCCTCTCCTTCCCCTGTGGTAGATGAGAAGACCCGAAAGGCCCTCATTAGAGCCAGTGTTGGTTTTGGCTGTTCTGAGCTTTTTAGTCAAGGTGATATGAACACACTCAAACATAGCACGTAGGTGACACTAATGTACACCAACACTAGAAACCAGCCACAGAAAAGAGGAAGTCGGCTCTGAGCTACTGTGAAAACGTAACGGCAGAACACGGTGAACTCTGCGGAAGGAGATTCTACTGAGGTTGTTACGCACTAATGAAACATAACTTTAAAAATAAACCTTGAAAGATAGCAGAAAACAGTTCTTTTATGGGCATATTCAATCTTTTTTTTTTTTTTTTTTTGACATTATTCAACAAAATAACATGCTTCTCTGTGTTGTATTAGTCACAGAACTAGATGATAGGTTACATATCCTAAATAATAGCCCATTGCTACAGAAATGAGAAAAGAACACGCAAGTAGTATTTATTATCCCTTTAGTTTAAGGGGAAAATGGACAGTGAATCAGCAACAAATTTCAACAAAGTTTTCATTTTTACTTGCATGGCTGTCGGTGTCTTTTATTACTAGCACGTGGGATTTGTATTGGTGTATTAGCCAAAACACAAAAAAGAGGTTTTACTTCTTTAAGTTGGTAATGGTTCATTTATGCAGCATTTATATTGTTGAAGTTCTGGCATTTTTTCTTTTTTTCCAAACATCAAATACTAACATTGTAGTTTGTATTTGAATTTTTAATCAATGTGAAGCACTTTGGGCTACAGTTTTTGTATGAAAGGTGCTATACAAATAAAGTTTATTATTATATATTATTATTATTATTATTATTATTATTAGAGCGTCTGTAACTTACCCACCCATAACCAGAAGGGGTCTTCATATCTATATGTAGGCTTTTTATTCCGCACACATCAACTTTGAGTATGCATGTATATAATCGATACACGCATCATAAATATTTACACAGAGGTGTCTAATAATAATATACACACATACATATATAAGTCATGTGATCATTGTCTGTTCAGTGTGAATCCTCTCAGCCTTTAGTCTTTAAAATTGAAAGATTCCATGTATTTCCATTTCAAAATATATTCTTCTGTCTTCTCCTGCGTCCTATATGACATTCTTTCATGTGCCGCTGCTTTTCCTGCTTCCGTCATCCACTCCATATTTCTTCCAGTTCCTCATGATAATTTGTCGTCCAGTCCTTAGAACAGTCTGGATCCAGTCTTTTAGTGGTTTGGGAAACGCAGACAGCACTTGACGATCTCCCAATATAAATAACTCGGGACATAACATAAATTGTCTTATTATAACATTAACAGTTCGCCTGAAAACCAAAATTCAACCAGAATTGTTAAATTTTATCGTGAAGTTCTGGTGTTATTAATACGTACAATACAAATAATACCTTATTATAAATGCCAGAATGAAAAAGACTTTGTCACAAACCATTTATACAAACCTTTTTTTTTTTTTTCTTTCATTTTTCATCTGTGTGTAAGAGAGAGTGAGAGGGGGGTAAAAAAAAAAAAAAAAGAGAGGCACATTGAGTGCTGGCACTTTATCCCATGCTGGTGATGGTGGTTGGCATTGTGTGATGCCAGTTAGTGTTTGGCGCCAACACACAGAGGGCATGGTGTGTGTGTTTGTGTGTGTAAGCGAGGGTGGAAGAGAGGTAAGTGGTGTGAGAGGAGATGAAAAAGCCAATGAGAGAGGAAGGAGAGGTAAAGAGGAGACAGATATATGAGTAATGGAGGAGCGAGAGAGGATGAGCAGAGGAGGGATAGATGGGCGAGAAGGATGGTAGGGCAACAAGGGCAGACAGATTGTGTCCCTCCGCCTTTGTGTGTGTGTGTGTGTGTCTGTACCTATGTCTTTTTGTGTGTCTGTCCCGACCGTCTTTGTACTGGCTAATCTAGGCGTCAGCAGCTTTTTGAGGCTTTTGTGCTGACAATAATCACACAGCGCTCCTCTTTTCAATTCATCAGCAACAACAACAAGGGATCACATGTCCCTTATACAGAACCAGAGAGAGAGAGAGAGAGAGAGAGAGAGAGCGCACAGAGAGGAAGAGGTTGAGAGAGGGCGCGGACAGAGTTAAAGTGGTCATCACGTTGCCTAGTTACTGCTCTAGTTGATGGTGATTTGGTGTGTGTGGGCAGGCACATGTAAACGGTCAACGCCCTCTGCACCTTCGCTGAGTGCAAAAATAAAAGAGAAAAACAAAAATCACTCCCAAACGTTTTTTTTTTTTTTTTTTTTTTTTCAAAGAATAATTTATTTCATGTTGCAGTGTGATGGATAAACAATGAGTAAACCACTGGTCAAATCTGTAGCAAGCATTAATAATCATCATCATCATCATCAGAATAACATTAATAGGAATAATTATTTCAATTATAAATAATAACAATATCAGAGTAATTGTTACATCTATACAAGCTACAAATATCAGCATTTTGTCGTATTTGTCTTTTTTTTTCTGCTGTTAAATCCTTAAACACTTCACACATGATGTGGCCGGAGGAGCTGCCCCTCTGAGCCTCCCAGAGCTGATAGAAAAATCTCAAAAAAGTGGTTGGATTACCTCTGATGACTTACAGTTTCGTAAGGGAAAGCAAGTACGAACACTTCTTCCGGTACTTACATTTAAAAAAAATAAAATAAAATAAAAAAAAGAAGGGTCATCACATGGTCTGAATCACATTAGCATTTTGTTTCTCTCATAGAACTGCAGTATCGTTGTGTTTGTAACGCGTGGTAATGACAGCAGAGTCAAGTTTGATGCTTGTCATAGCTACCAAATTAAGCAAACACTATCAACAACAGTGATTTACACACATTAGACCCACATTTCATAAAAAAAAAAAACATACAAAAGGTAAATTTTTGCAGATTAGGATTTTGAATGCTCTGAAAAAGTATAATGATATATGTATAATGTCCAGTGTCCGGCCTTGCTATCAGTACTGTTGTAGTCGAGCCTAATATTGGCCTATCACACATACATCCCTGTTAAAATAAGTAACAACACTGAAGGTTGCCTTTTTTTAAGTTATGAGAAGTGTCTCCATTACACAGTTTGTCCACTAGAGAGCACTGACAAAGTCATGTTTTAGCTCTAAAATCTACTCTGTGCATAATTCAGTCATACATATTTGATAAGAAATGTAAAGGGTTGCTTATTAATAAGATGTGTGTGTACATGGAACAAATGAATCACATGTTTGATCTAAAATATTAATGCCCAGTATTAGAAACTCTACCTTAGACTATGAATGTGCTACTAAAATGTTTTTTTTTTCTAGTTTGGACTGCAGGATACCAGTTTGAGTTTGCTTGTTTCACCGCTACACAAAGAAGTAAAGTTCTAAAAATTTTCCTCTTTAATGCTCTGGGTGCCTGAATAAAACATGGGCCGAGAGGGGCAGCCAAGGAAGAGTTGGGGCAGGGAGAGCCACACAGTCAAAACAAACACCCAGTAAGTCTCAGTACAGTAAGAAGAGTGAAAAAAGAAGGGGATAAACAACAACTAAGTTTGTTTTTATGCCCAGTTTGTCTGGGTTCAGGTGAGGATTTGGGAATGCTACTGTGCTTTTCTATTCACGAGGTGCGTGTAAGTGTAAGTGTGTGTGCTCGTGGTTCTGCGTGTGCAGCTATGTGAGTGACTGAGGGTTCGTAGAAGAGAGGCTGTAAGCTTATACAAAGGAGGAAAAAATACAGAAACATCACTTTTTTTTTTTTCTTCTCAAAAATGTCCAAGTAACTTAAAAACATCCACAATAAAAAGATATTTATATATTTTCTTCATTTCTAGTTCTCTCCTGACTTCAGACTGCGGGCTGAAGATTGATCCATCATCATCTTCATCCACCGCAGAGGGATGAAGAGCGAGGTGAAGACGGAGGAGGAGAAGCTTTTCTGTAAGTGCAAGGAGGTTCAAATTTCGCTGTTTTGCTTTTAATTCATAAAAGTCTTAAAACAATTGTTAATTTGAGCATCGTCTGACTCTAAGGTCCCAGCCTTGTTCCAGAGGACTATCTTTTTAAATGCATCGAGGGCTTTTTTTTTTTTTTTTTTATTAGTGTTAAAGAGATGAGCTGAGCAGAAAACAACTCTCAACAAACCCCTCCAGGAGCCTCAGAGTAGAACCACTTCATGCCTGTGCATTGAGTTATCAAGTCAAACCTTCAAATGCGCGTCAAGACCTCAACAAAGTCTAACGTTACACCTCTGGAGGCGTTTTCTCATAGTCATCGAATGGTCCTTGGAGGTTTGTCTTGCTTCCCTCGTTTCCTCCCTTGTCCTAGTCAGTCATGGAGGAGTTCTTGTAGACAGTTTGGGGATTTGAAGATGTCAGGAACTTCGCTGTCCAGTTTGCAGATCACCTTGTAGATGGCCTTTTTCCAGGACGGGTCGGCGTCCTTTCCAGCCACGATGGCATTGAAGAACTCGCGGAGAGTCACTTGGGCCACCTCCAGAAACCGATCAGGAACCTGAAGTATAAGTGGTTCAGAGGGAGGGGGAACAAGTCAGATAAGATAAGATAAGATAATCCTTTATTAGTCTCCCACAGGAGTTTACAGCAGCAAATATAAGAAAGCACACAATAAATAAAATAAGAAAAATAAAATAAAATGGCAAAATATACAAAAATCAGATAAATATAAGTCAATAAAATAGAATAAAGTGACCTCAGTACTGAGTTATTATTGTACATTATAAACGGGCATGGTGACAATCTACATTCTATACACTATATACTATATACACAACAGCAGGTAGGTAGTTATTGCACTGAACAAAGAGCCAAGTTATTGCAGTAGAGTAGTAGAAAGGAAAAGGAAATTATGAGTGATTTAACAGCTTCACTTGTGTCCACAGAGAAAGGAACTTCTTCACTATTCTTCCCGTTTTTTGTTCTAAATTTAACGTCACAATACGACGATTACGACCATGAACAAAATCAAAATACAGAACTGAGTTACTTCTATTGTAAAAAAAAAAAAAAAAGTTTCACCTGATATTTCTGAGTAATGTGATAACAGAAATACGGTCAAGTAAGTGGGCACCACAGCAGAATTCTAGAACGTCTCTTTAACCGAATAACGGACATTAATCCGTTCTATCAGTCGCTTCTAATTTCAGGACATTAGCTTGATTTATAAATAAGCAGTCATTTTTTTTTCTCATTCAGGCACAAGTACACACACGAGGCACTGATGTTGGTTCATAAAGATGGTAGTTACATGGAGATAATGTCAATCTTCTGCACTGAAAACTCCCACTATAGTGTTGGAGTTTTTATTATTGTCATTATTATTCTAATTATAATTATAATTATTACTGCGATTTTTATCTGATATCATGTTTAACACTAATGACTATTCATTAAAAAAAAAAAAAAGTAAGGCGTGTGTCAAAAATATCAAAACACACAATGACAGCTGATAATTCGCACATTAAAATCTGTGGAATGCAGTAATAAGAATATGAAGAACCATACAGATACTGTTACTAACCAGGCTGCCCAATGTCAAGAACACATAATACAGTACAGTCAATAAAAAAAAATCTGTTTTCTCTGCTATGTGCATCTCCTCTGAGTGAAACCACGTCCAGTCGCAGGAAATGTGCAGCTTCTCTCAAGGGTCAAATACCACTATACAACCTGAAAAATGGATATTCTGTCCAGCAGCTTGTATTAAGAAACATCTTCTCAGTCTGCAAGTCATTTTTCACCTATTTTATCCAAGTTGGAAATGTTTACTGATATGCAGAACGTTGCCAAAAACAGATAAATGGTCGATAAATAACATGCGTTGAAACTTCAGTGCAGGTGTAGTAACTCGTGGCGTTAATGCGCTCTGTTTTTTTTTTTTAATTTTGCAACATTAAAGCATTAGTGCAGTCATATTGAACGAGTTAAAGCTGAAACACAAAAATTAGGAATAACAGTTTAACAATCCGACTTCCTAATTCATCGTCGTCAGTGAGTTTCATGGAATTTTTTTTCTTCTTCTCTTGAATTTTAACAGTATGATCATTTCATTCACATATTTGACATTTAAATGAACCAATAAATTGATCTTGAGGTTTCCAGGAAGTGTTGCATGCTATGTGCCGGGGTATCAAAATCCTAATTAACATCCAAAAAAAAAAAAAAAGAGAGAGAGAGGTTTCTCGTAGAAGATGGTTGTGTACGAGGGAAGGATCAAGGATTGTGTTTGTGTGTGTATCAGGTGTCCATACATTTCTATTTTGAAGTTGTTCCTCAGCAGTGAACTTCCCCTCCACAGTGTACTTCCCCTTTCTTAACAGCTACCAGCTGTGTATGTGTGTGTTCGGTGTCAGCGTTCTTGCATACGCTCTCACACACACACACAGAATGACAGATGACACAGTCAGTCCTTGACAATGGCAGGTGAACAGGTGTCTGTGATCTGTCACAGTGTGTGTGTGTGTGTGTGTGTGTGTGACTTTAAACATGAGTGAAGGGATTGCTGAGATCCAATTGTCCTTTCCAAATGCAGGCATAAATATACTGTCATCACAAGGCTTTGTGGATGTGTTTGGATGTGGGTTTTAATGTGTGTGTGTGTGTGTGTGTAGTTCAAGTTGACAGCAGAACAATGGGATACACACATGCGCACACACAGTTTTCATTTTTTTTTCTGCCCTTTCTCCTGGGGGCAAGATCATACAAAGACACTAAACAACCTGACTAGATTCTCGCCCTCCCTCGCTCTTTTTTTTTCTTCTTCTTTGTCTCTTTTCCTTGCATGCAGATGCACACACACATAAGCACACACACACACACACACAGACACACACATATGCAGTGCTGACTCTTCCAGACAAGGTACATGGGCCTATACACCTCAACAAACTCACACCCACACACAGAGGACACCAGAGTGCCGTCTGGGTGTAACCCCCGTCACGCGTGGCAGGACATGCCAAGGTTAGCCGCCACCAGAACGGATGAATCACACAACACACACACACACACACACTGTTGTACACACACTCCTACTCACAGACACATACACCCTAAATGATTCCCTGGACTCTCATACACTCTGTCTACCCTCTCCTAGCCTCTCTCTCTTTTTAGCTGGCCCCATGAGACCACAGTTATTTCAATGAGGCCCTCTGTCACTGTCTTGCTATAGACACAACTGAACACACACTAAGGCGCATATGCTCTTATTATGCACACG
Source organism: Maxillicosta whitleyi (assembly GCA_029822895.1). Classification (NCBI taxonomy): domain Eukaryota; kingdom Metazoa; phylum Chordata; class Actinopteri; order Perciformes; family Neosebastidae; genus Maxillicosta; species Maxillicosta whitleyi. Next base: position 8,136,298 of record JAPSES010000124.1, on the reverse strand, counting down.
CACCGAAGTTTAAGTTCACAGCAAAGATTCAGATTTTAGAAGAAACATGAGCAACGGCTCAATAATACGTGCGAGTTAACAGTTTGTCCAATTTTTTATTTTTTTTTTTAACTACAATAACCAAGATAATACAAACGAGACCCCAGAAATGTAAATTACTCAGACACCAGCAGGTGCCTATGAGAGAGTTTTCATTTGAAAAAGTTCTAATACATATGTTTCAAGTCTGCAAGAAAATACAGAAAGCCCCAAAGTCAAGCTGCAGTTTTTAATAGTTGCTGTGAAACTGCCCACTGGGAAAAATGAATGTTGAAACCTGAGCTTGATCTTGAAGATGAATGTGCCTTTGAGGCGTCCTCCCCCTCCTGGATTAAACCGCTTTATCCTTTCGTTGCTCACATTTACCCTCATCTTGGAAAAAAAAAAAAAATCCAATATTTATGTCTTCGCAGAAATCCTTTTTAAAATAAATTCTCACAGAATGTTCTCAAGGAACAACAGCCAGATCTTTGACCTCAGTATGAGTCCAAAATAAAAGCTTTAATCTTGTGTCTCACACCTACACCTTTGTCATAATTGAATACTGCTGAGCCTCAGCTCCTCCCACTTGTGAATTAGCTTTAACTTTATGTTTGCAGTCGATTCCTTGCATTGCTTAGAGCTGTAAAATCAAAAGGACCGCACTCCAAAGGATAGAAGAGGATTCGGTGACCTTGACCTAGAAGGACTCTAACCCGTGTTTTTTATGTTGCAACGCTGGCACTGCCTTGTTCAGCACAATGATTGGTGTGTTTTTTAAATGTTTCAGGGTGATGTGCGTCATTGTTGCAGCGGCAGGAGGACTCAAAGTGCTGAAATAAGACTACAGCGGGGAGAGAAAAGGACACCACCGACTCAGAGAGAGGTAGGAACACAAGCAGAAAGACTGAAATGAAGCAGGGAGGATATTGTGTGTCCAGTTGGGTATCGCTTAACTGGACAAACACACACACACACACACACACACACAGACACACACTTGGGTCCAGATGCCCAAATTTGTCTGGCCATCGTAAATCAGTCCAATAAAGAGATCTAAATTAGGCCATCATCAATACAGATGGGCCTGTTTCCCCCGTGTGTGTGTGTGTGTGTGTGTGTTTGTGTGTGTGTGATTTACTCCTGGCTTGGATCTTGATATGGTGTCTAGTTGCCAGGAGAGAGAGAGCGAGTGAGGAATGGGGAAAGTGGGAAAGAGAAAGAAAGATGAAGAGGAAGAAAGACATTTCGTTCCCAGTAAACATAATTCGCATGATTGCTCTGGTTTGGTGGGTAAATATTGGATGAAGGAAGGCTCAATTACTCTCTCTTCACACACACACGCACACGCACGCAAACACACACAAACACACACACACGCAGACGGACAAGGGCCTGTAAATCTCTAAATCGCTGCCCAACAAAGAGGCCCGCTGGGACCCCCTCTCTTCCTCATTTTCCCCCATGTCTCCCTCTTTCACTCATCCTCTCACTTTCTCTCCTCGGTGGCTTTTCCTTCTCTCATCTCACATGTCCTCTTGTAAACGCAGTCTTATGAGAAATGACAAGCTGACAAGTGTTGATAGTTCATCAAACATGCAAACTCATTAGGCATATTGTGAGACTTGATCTTAGAAGTTCTGCTCCCTGACAGATTCATTTGCTGCTCTGAAGACGTGTCACATACTTGATTTGAATCATTTGTGTTTCATCATTTCAATCATTTTTTTCTTATTTACTAAAGCAAATGAAGGTGCGTTATGAGGATAAATACAAAACCTTAATCACCTTTAAGCCAGGTTTGCCCACGATGTTGATGATTTTTGCAAAGACAACAGTATTGTGGCGAAAATGCGTACTTAATCCTTGGTACTTCTGAGTGATTCACCGTTATAAACTAGTCAATACAAAATTTGTAGCACAAACAAAGCACAGCTGTAAGCACTTAGCAACAGTGACGTGTGTCGGCTAATTTGGTCAGTTTTTACAGTGAAGGCCACAAGCACAAAAGGGCAGTGTTGCACTAAAAATTATTTTTAGAAGAAAGGAGAGCCCTGTATAAGTAGGTTACTTCTTTATGCCCCATTTTAACACATCTAAAATAGACTTAAGTTACACATTCAGATCATCAACATTGACTTTTCTACACCGTATTCATGTCACATACACAAATGATTACACAATCACCGCAATTCATTTAACGCTACCTTAATATTAAACGGCTATGTCATTGTTTTCATAATAGCTCGGTTTGCCTTGTGGAATATTCGCTGCCAATAACAGTCCGAACAGGAGTAAAAGCATTCTTCACTGCAGCATTCTCTGTAATCTAATATTGAGGTGTGTTATACGTGTGATGCAGTTTACTCTGCACCAAACGTTAACCTGATGAAATCACTTATTGGCCCCAAAACTGGTTTAATTTGTCTTTTAAAATGAAATATCTGCAAAGTCAGTAGGCTTATGTACGCTCTAACACAGCCTCTGACATTGTTAGAGACTAATGAATTGCAGAATCCTTTGTCGTTTCATTTAAAGGAGTGATATTTTGCTTTTTTAAAAATGGAATCATGCATTTTAAAACATTTCCCTGTGGTCTTGGATCTGAATTCTTCATTAATTCAACTCCACAGGTCCATCTTCAACCCTATTTCTGAGTAATGACACCAGAAAGGTGGTTTTTGAGCGCCGGCCCTTTAAATGCAGCATGACCCCACCCCCTTTCCGGGTTGTTTACTACGCTGCTGTGTCCCGTTCAGCCACTTGTGATTGTCATTACAACCAACAACTGAACATTTTAGTGAATCGGCATATTTTCAGTTTTTACTACAACCGCGGCTGCTGATAAACAATCATGTCGAGAAATGCTCCTTGGAAGTCTTGACCTTATATGGGCAAACATTGTGACGTAACTAGTTGTACACAAATTAAGAAGGAATCGAAACTAATTGTAGAAATCCACTTGAGTTTTGCCGGAATTAATATAAATTCACACTTTATGAACTATTAGGGTCCAAATACACAAATAAATGAACCAAAGACTAATAAAAGTAGCTTGAGCAAAATATGACCCCTTTAAGACTCAATAATAACTGGTGAATAGTCAGATTTTTTTTTGTTTTTCTATCCTAATTTTTCCAATCTCACACCTTTTACCTTTTTCATGTCTTTCTTCTCCTGCCCCCCCCCCTGAATGTAAGCCACTCCTCCCTCTCCTGTTCTGTAAAAGGATTAACGTATCCCCTCTAAACGCTGTCACATCTGGGCTCCGCGTGTCCTCAGGTGACTCCTGTTCACCTCTGCAGATGTCCGTCTATCTGATTCGCCTCCTATCTGTTTCCTCTCCATCCTCACTCGCTATCTTGCACAAAAGGGGAAAAAAAAACACACGCAGTGGGCTCTTAAGAAGGCGCTATACAAACACCGTGTGTTTGATTCTCAAGGTGTACAAACAGAACGAGATGCTTGTGCTTGTTGTTCCTTTTCTCTCTGTTTTACTTGATGTCTTTCTACCTCCCTCCACATTTGCTTAGGGAGACGCTAACATGTCTCCTCCTGCATATGTTTACACTTTAGTGCCGTTTGATCGCTGTATTCTCGTGCTCATCAGTCGCTTTTAAAGCCACCTATACAGTCTCGTTAATACATTTTTGCTATTTTCAGATTCGCACAAACTTTGATTTCGCCATTTTGTTGCCATTCATTCATTCAGTGGCCTTGAGGTGCACTTTGCTGCTGGTCAGTAGAGTATTTTTCTATCATGGAGACAATACTGGAACTCTTTCATGTGCTGCTCTGTCTGTGGACTGAGCAAATGCTCCGAGTGTGTGTGTGTGTGTGTGTGTGTGTGCGCATGTGTGTGTGTGTGAGAGAGAGAGATTGAGTGGACATATCATTTTTGTGCCAACACACAAGCATCTGCTTCCTTTTTCCTTCTCTCTCTCACTCTCTCTCCGCTATCAGGCCTGGCTTTAGTCACACACACTCTGGCAGGAAAATACAAGCACACATAAACACACAACCACAATAGAGTGTTCTTTCACTCTCACTCTTGTCCCTTCATGCCTTCTCCTTAAGCAAGAAGTGGTCAATGAAAAACGTATACGCTGACATTTTTCACCGTTCACAGTCATTTTGTGAATCCATGGCTTCGAGCTGTGGTTCTGCCTCCTTCAGTGCGCTGCCACCACAGTTGGGCTCTCATAAAATTACTAATGTAATGGAAATCAGTTATCCATTTACTCATTTAGCAAGCAACCAATGGAAATATCAAAATTATGGTTCCATTTAAAGTTCCGCCAATATTAATACTTTATGAATATTACAGTTTACACTATAATTTATTATCCTACAACTACACGTGTCACTGTTTTAATCACATGTGACCAGCCTTGTTTAATTTACATGAGGTTAATTAAAATAAATAAAATCAAAGTACATCGTTTTTATTAGTGTTGTTGATTTTTCCAAAACATAGATTTTTTTTTTTTTTTTTTTTTTTTGTGTGTTTTGTCTTGGCACTTTTGTCCAGAGATTCCTTAAATTCATGGTTTGTTGGTAATATTCAGCCCAATAACCCACTGGTATAAGCTTTTATTTTGTGAATAAGTATGATGGACTTGGGTCTCTCTTTTAAATCTGTGTGGGCTGTTCTGCTACTATGTGATAGACCTTTTTTATTTGAGCAGTTATCCATGCAGGAATAATAAATAAGGAGTGCTCACTTTGCCCTTGTTACATTCAGCTTCATGATAACGCTCATGAAATGAACAAATCTGCAAATTGTGTCCAAGATGTCATTGTTTTGGTTTGAACCCGAACATGAGTTTGGATATTGAGCAAAATACACCCCCGTGGGATAATGTCAATCAGTGTAAATACTTTTTTAAAACAAAGATTTAATGTATTTGGCCCCTCAGAAAAAGGCTTCTGCTCCTGCGGTTCTGTTGTGTTTGTATAAAGCTGTATATTCTGAAGGGAGTCAGTTTTGTTCTGGCTGCACAATATACACTGTACATAAATAGAACAGAAAACAACCTGCAAGGTGCTCTTTGACACAGTCACCCAAATTCAGAGCCGGCACATGCTGCCATTCCAAACTCAGGCAGGAAGTGCAGCGTAGGAAAGATGTTCATATAATTATACAGATATTTAATGGCGCATAAATCTCTCCCCTCCTTATCTCTGTCTTGGCCTAAAGGTCACATGTTAAAGAACTAAGTGGAGACTGAAGGTTCCTCCAGGACATCAGCAATATGTTTCCTTTCTCTGCTGCTCTTTTGTCAATCAGTCACTGATCTCACTCTCACCAGGACAATGGCAATAAAGTTTCTCTTTGTTCCGACTGCATGTGACTGAGAGGAAGGGTCTGCGTCCTGAGATTGCGTCTGTGTGTGTCTCTTCGCACTATCTCGTGGGTGTGTGTACTCCTTTTCTGCGCACCCATTACGTGCATCTTGGTATCTCTGCACACCACTGTCTGTGTGTATATATGTGTGTGTGTGTGTGTGTGTGTGTGTGTATGTGTGTGTGTGTGCATTTATACACGTGCAATGCTTCCTAGGGTTAGTGTTTGTGTTCTGTGGTTCTTTTTGTGTGTTTTAGCAAAGTGTGTGTGTGTGTCACCCATAGAGGACAATAGCCTGGGTCATCTGACTGAGAGGCTGCAGACCACTAGTATCACATGACGGAGGCTGAAGGCCACGTCTTTGTTACCAGGCCTATTGTTAAAGCTAAGGAGACAGCTGGGGCAGGGGAAGGGAATCACGGCATGAGCAACACACACACACTCACACACTCTTATTTTCACCACACACACACACACACACACATACAGGAAGAGTATACACAGGCCCACATGCGTGCACGCACACACATACGCCGCCCCCCTCGTGACTCCAATCAGGCTCAGTGACAAAGATGATGCCTCCTCTTCTCAACTGGAATACCAAGACACACACACACACATTGCAAGCAGATAGCTATAATTATAGTGACAGAAACTGGCAGGTGGCATTGTCTGTACCATACCGCTCTCTGTCAACCAGCAACAGAGAAAAGCAGGCAGTGAGGAGACTTAGTTACTTAGTGCTCATTATGTGTGTGTTCACATGTGCTATAGACAATGTGAATGTGCTGAAGAAGTATCTTTATATACAACTAATTTGTTTTGGGAAATGTTTTGTAGTGTAATGACGGCTCAACATAACAATCAGTAATGAACGCACCAGCGAAAACCGTATTGTGCTTTATTTCTTGTTGCATCTGAGTCCTGGCAGTTAAAGCATGATTAGAGACATAAATGGGAAACTCAAGTGATTAAGATAAATTTTGCTTTACAGTGGTTTGCTCATTTTATATTATGCTTGTGATTTTCTGATTTATTTTTTTTTGACTTGGAAATGTAAAAAAAAAAAAAAAAAAATTTAAATTTGGTGCAAGGTGTTATCTAGTGATAAAGCCTTTAACAACCAACAGCACACGAAGCCTTGAATGTGATAAGTTGCCCAAAGCTCTACGACCAGAATGAGGGTGGTGAGAAAAAGAAGCAGGACAGGTGAAGTCTTTGAAATTCACCTCCTCTGTGGTGTATACACCCCTTCTGGGTAGGTTAAAACAAGAAGGAGAGAGGTGAGAACGAGATAAAGACATGGGAGAAAAAAAGAAAATGCAAAAAAACAAATAAAGCCCTACTTTTAGGGTTAACGCGTTCAGACACAATGATGCAACGAGCTCGACGATAAATACAAATGTAAGCACAGTCATTTATTTTGACACATTTATTTATAGCTTTTCAGTGGGAAGAGTCAGTCTGATAAAAAGCCCACTCAAACTCTATTCCTGCGAATTGAGCTCAGCCCCTTTTTTCAGTAAGAAGAGGAAGCGGAAAAAGATGAGTGAATAGATGAATAAAGAGCGAGAAAGGATGACAAAGAATCTAAAACGGCGGAGAAAGACATGAGAAGTTTAGCCTTTCATGTAGTGCACAGCTTATGAAATTAGATAGCGCTGAAATGTGAGTGTGTGACCACGCTGTGGCCTCCAGGTGTGTGTGAGTGTTGTTCAAAGTCAAAGGGCAGATTTTTGGTAACAACCACACCCACCCTTCGAGGATGGGTATCTGTGCACTTTGACATGAACACAAATGAATGTCTGTGAGTATGTGTGTGAACATACTGTATGTGTGTGTGTGTGTGTGTGTGTGAGGCGCAGCTGTGCTGTTGTTTGGTGCTGACAGAGCCAGTGAGGATCCTTGAACTGGAAAGATGAGAACGTCCTCTAGAAGGCTTCATAAAAATGTCTCATTGTCCCTCTGTAGCCGACTCAAATACACACTCACACACTTAAACACACACCAAAATATGACATCTTCCTTTCCTGTCTCTCGACCTCTATTCTTCTTTCCACTTAGAGATACACATTGCAGTTTTGTGTGTGTGTGTGTGTGTGTGTGTGTTTGGATGCTGTGTGTGTCTGCATTGGCACACCTTAGTAACCAGTGTGTAGGTGAACTTCAGATATTGCACCAAAAACTTTTAACACATACGCTCAGGTAAGTGCCATGCCCATTGCTGCTGGCAGACTTAACCACCAATTCGTCAATCTGTTCTTAAAAACAAAAAAGAAAAGAAAGAAAAAGAGGAAATGTTTCTCTTCCTCTTGGCAGAAGGCAGACGCTGACACCTTTCCCTGAGTGTCCTGGCAAAGAAAATCTCTGTCTGTCTTTTTTTTTTTGTTTTGTTTTCTCTCTTTTTTGAAGATGAGACTATTCCCCGTTTCCTTTCCCTTCCTCCAGCCTCCCTTTCTCTACCCTCCTTTCTTTGCCTTCCTCATTAGTTAGTGGGCAGAGCAGCAATTAGGACCAAAT
>JAPSES010000124.1:8081925-8115704 GCA_029822895.1 Maxillicosta whitleyi | reverse complement strand
GTGTGTGTGTGTATGTATGTGCGTGCGACTGCTCATTTGAATACAGCGTCCTGAATCCGCAGAGGAGCCGTATGCTCCTTTGCAAAATACAGCCTGTAAACACAAAACAATCAGCGCCTTTGTTTTAAAGCTGTTGTTCTGTTGTCATCTCTTTCATTTGTTTGGCCCCCCCCCTTGCTCCCTCTGTCATTTTCTCAGAACCCCCCCCCCCTCTCTCTCTCTCTCAAACATGCACATTCAATCTCCTTTTTCTTATTCTTATAGTCTTGTAATTTGCTGTTGTGTCTAATTTTCATACTTTGTTTTTTTTCCCCTGTGCTGTGCACCCCCTTACCTGATTTATCTGATTAGTTGGGCAGATTCAGTACAACTTCTTGTGTTATGTCAGTGAGAGTAAGAGTGAAAGCACTGTATTGTGTGCTTTTGAGGAACGGGAGATGCCAGTGTGTATGCATAAGGAGGGTGTGTGTGTGTGTGTGTGTGTGTGTGTGTGGGGGGGGGGTTACAGTATGTGTCTGAGAGGGAAAGTGGGCGTTAACGCCACCCTCCAACCTCAGGCCGATTAAGGCCAGAAACTCTAATTATGCCACAAAGACGTGACAGACTGGAGCACCCATCTGCGCTATAGGGTCCCACACACACACACACACTCATCCAGAGCAACGGAATAGCACACAAAAACAAGAAACCCAAATAATATTAGGCAACAAAATGGATAAATAATGGTTGTAATCGGCAAGGAGGGATAATGAGAGGTCAGAAAAGCTGTCTGAATGAACACCCAAGTGTGACTAAATCTAAACAGAGCAAAGCGAGATGTCTCGGACAACGGACCCACACCTGTTTACAACAGCTCATCTGCCCCATCTGTCACCCGAACGACACGCTGGTGGGATTTTTTGAGATCTGACTCTAAAGATCACGTTGAACTTCCATGAGTTTTAGGTTCCATGTTGAACCTGAAAGTGTTAGGATAAACAACAAGTCTCTCTTTTATTTTTTGATCTCATCACAGTTCTAATGTGTAATGTAACGTGTATTAAATTTAGAGAGTCAAAAATGATTGACCCGAAGGAAGCTTTACACGTATGCACTCCATTTGAGAGCAAGTTTGTAGATATAAGCACCCTAAGGTTTATGATTAATAACCTTACAAACTAAAGAATCAGCGGATAAAAGTCAAAACAGATTAAAATATGAATTTGTCCTTGTCCTCTCACTCCTGGCACTCATCATGAAGCGTAATATATTCATTAATTTGTTGAACTTTTATCATTGTGTGAGTTAAGGTTAGGGTTATTGTGAGTATTGTGTGGTTTTTGTGTTTCAGATGTGTCTTTTATTGTTTATATCCCACACTCAAAGTCACTTTAATTCCAAATGTCTCCGGTAAAACAAAAACCTGAATTGAAAAGACCAGTAAAAGGAGGTGAAAATGGAACAAGGAGAGAGGGCACGAAGCAGAAAAAAAATATAAATGAGGAAAAGAAGTCTGCTAAGAGGTTTAAACAAAATGATAAATGGGAGAGGAAAGGTGGATAGAATTAAAAAAAAAAAAAAGAAGAAGAGGGCAAGGTCTTACCTTGACGTCGGCGAAGTACATTTTGAGCATGTTGGAGGAAGGGTAGCGGGTGTAGAAGAACATCAGCTTGGCTTTCTTCAGGTGGTTTGGAGATAGGCCCTCCTGAATCTGGGTGATAAAGTGTTAAGGCGCAGCCAGTTTGATTTGTACACACTCAAAACTCAGTCAAATTCTAATGAAAAGGCATACGATGTTGCAGAAATTATTAATAAAATCCTCCTTAAACCATTACTCTCTATATATATGCCTTTTATTTCATTGTACTGCAGTTTCATCTGTACTACGGGATCCCAAACTAGTCAGAATAAAACGCACAAAAACACAGAATCCTAATATTTCTGAACATTTATAGATAAATATATGCCAATATTAGAATGTTTTAACACATTGTGATGCTACTTTCTTAGAAACTACATTAATATGTAACTTTTAAACATCTCTATCCTCAAGATTATACTAAACTTCTTACATACAGTTGCAGGCCAATGGGCTTTGGGATGCAAACCCTTCTCTGACCAGTTAACGATTTTGTTTCGAAAAAACAAACAAACAAAGTAGTTGATGGTTTGAGGTTCCAATACGCGGCTGTAGTAAAACTCAAAGCAATAACGGTACGGCCATTGAAAATTATGAGTTACAAATAGAGACACTCCATTCTCTGATGGGTGTGTCATTTTACACCCAAAGCAAAAAGCAAACACGAGCACCTGCTGGCTTTGGATCAAATCCCATATTCACTCCTGCATCTCGCCAACTGAAGCCTCAGTGTCTACCACACCGCCTCGACATGGAAAATAATAATTGTCGGGACCCTGGATGTAGGGACGAGTGTTTGTGTGTGACAGTGGATGTGTGTGTGTGTGTGTGTGACAACAGCTGTGCCCCGCCATGCTGCCATTTCCCTACTACATTAACAGCCCTATAATCTATCAGAGAAGATGAGGCAATCAATGGAACCCCCTACAAGGTCAATTAGCACACAGACAAACACACACACACTGAAACCCCAGGGGCCCTATGTAGCTGGAAAGAGGAACAAGGGAAGAGGGACAGAGTAGCATCAGCAATTGGCAGAAGGGTAAAAAAAAAAAAAAAAAAACCCAAATCATAAACTCACATCTTGTTTAAAACGTTAAGAAATTGAATTATAGAAGAAAATTAAGCCATTAGCATTATTAGCGATTATTACACTATGGCGGTGTAAATGCATGCTAGTACACACTGTTTACCCAGTAAGTGAAACTCGAGGTGAGTCATGTTGTCATCCATCATGTATTTTAGGAGCAGAAACGTCAGTTCGCCGGACAACAACACCACTGCCTCGTTAACATTCATGCCAACCTGTCACTATCTGAGTTTGTTTAGGTCACTTTCATACGTTGCGTCCGCCCACAAATACACACCTGCGCATTATGATGTGAAGCCACATTATAATGAATAAAAAGCAGCTGACGCGTATATGTGTGTGTGTAATGGTAGCTAAAGTGAGTAAAGTGAGTGATCTTTTTCTTTCGCTCATCTTCCTTCTTTTGGATCAGTATGCGTTTGTCTGGATGCACATCTGTCCATCAGTGTAAATGTGAGCGTGCGCGCTGTACAGAGCTCACGGTATCAGCTGTAACTTGACCTTGCTGCCAGGTGTGTGTGTGTGTGGGTGTGTGTGGGTGTGGGCGCGCTTTTTTTTTTTTTTTTTTTTTTTTTTTTGTGAGTGAATGGGTTATGGAGGTGGGGTTGGGAGGAGAACGAGACGAGAGGGAGGGGGGATAAATTCATAAATGAATGGGGGGGACATCTGCTCAGCTCTATACAAAAGATTAAAGATACACAGACCTGAGTGTGTGGGTGGACGCGCCTTTCAGGTGAACTATGATCAATGCAAAACACTTTAACCTAACTGCCAGGCTTTTCTTCAAACCTTTACATCTCTTTCAATGCCATCACCATGTCACCCATGCCATGCAAATGTGCAAACTGAAAAAACAAAACAAGGAAGCACTTTTTTTTTCTTTCTTTCTTTTTTTTTTTTTAAACTACAGATATAAGCAGACACTTGAAACACCTCTGCACAAATGCTGATTCCCAGGTATTAAAATGTGGATTAAAACTTAAAATATACATATATTAAAAAGGAAAATGTATCAGTCTGTTAGTTTGTATATGAATGTGTCTTAATTATATAAGACAGATCATTTAAGGCGCTACATAATAACAGCAATACCTACTCAAAGTTGACAACTTCTTTTTTTGTTTTTCCTTAAAATCAGTCCAAAGGATATGCAAATTACAGTCTTATTTGAGAAGCCGGGACTAGTAAATAACTGGTATTTTCCTTGATGAATGAATTATACAGATATTTAAATAGCTGTCAATTAATCTGACTGAATGTGTTAATAAATGTGAATATTTTTGTGCTGGTAAAATCTAATCTAAACAGGTAGATTTTGGATTTTTTTTTAATTTTTTTTTTTTTTTTTTACACAAAGCACTAAAAAGGATGGATTGAAGGATGGTCAATATCTTTGAAATACTAATGTCCAGTTTCAAAGATTTTTTTCCCTTCCATGAATGGGATAGCATTCTGTAATGAAACAGCAGGATCAAGAGGTGTGACAAATATTCCCTTTTTTAATTAAAGCAACATCTAAATTGCCTTTGAAGATGACACTGTGATCAAATCCTTGTTGCAGCTGCAAGGAGTTTCTATTTGTCGGGTTCAAAGTCTTGTTTTTCTTTTTACTTTGTTCCTCAGATGTGTGTGTGCGCGGTTGCTCGTATGCATGTGTAAGTCCAAATGTGTACTTGCGGAGTGGTAGGGAGAGCCCCCGCCGTATGAAAGGTTAGAAATGACAAGATAAACAGCTACCTGCAAACACCTGTCCACAAGCACACGCCATGAAAGGGAGCGTGTGTGTGTGTGTGTGTGTGTGTGTGTGTGGACTGTGAAAGGAAGTAAAACACACACACACACACACCTGCCAAGCAACCGAGAGCGAAGGCCAGTAAATGAAAGGGAGTAACAGAGGTCTACCAGCTAAAAATTGTAAGGAGGAAACCAATGTGTACATTTTACATATGACACTTCTCCTTATGTGCACAGACACAAAATATGCTCATGTAAAAAAGGAAGCGCTCACCTGTTTGTCACTGTGGTCTTTGAAATATGATTAGCTTTGAGCTCGGTCTTAACCCACAAACACACACACACACACACACAGAGTGAAATATGATTTGCTTTGAGCGTTTATGTACAAAGTCTCTGTGATGAAAGAGAAGCTAACAGCACAAGAGTGTCTCAGACAGTAGGAACAGAGAGTGTGCGTATCTGTGTGTGTGTTTGTGTGTGTGGAAGAGGGGGCTAGCCTTTCTCAGCACCTTTAAACACCACAACCTGCTGCACAGACTTAAAAGAGCTTGAGAGAGCAGCATGCGACCTGTTTAATCTCCCCTCCCTTGCAAGACCCGGCGCGCCCCGTTTCATCTTCCCCACTTAGTGAGGAAACAAGAGGTTTAGACCAGGATTCAATTAATGCAAATTAACAGATATTTAAGACTTTGGGCGACTGCTGCCTACACCGCTGCTGCTGCTGCTGTTGTCTGCAAGGCATTTCAGTGTATCTGCTTGGAAAAAAAAAAAAAAACATATGAAGAGCTCTTTTCCAAAACACTATAAAAGTCATTTGATTACAATTTTATTTTATTTTTTACAACCTGATTTTAAGATAACATCAGGAAAATTGGGACTAGGTTAATGTTATCTGCTATTTCCATAACAGTTTTAAACATTATAACATAGATTTCAGTGATATTGACAAAAAAAGACAATAAAAACACTTAATTATATGTAGCGTTTTGGAAAAGAGCTCTTCATATATACTAAAATCTTTCAGTTCTGACTGTGAGTGCTCCCTCTATGTGTATGTCAACAAGCAAAGAATGGATGAACATGTGAATAAAGTTTAAGATTGTTACTTAAAGTCACTGATTTTTTTGTTTTGTTTTGTTTTTTTAAACTCTCCATGACCGACCACCCACCCGCTTTGTTTTTAATTAAAACTTAAACGCAAACTTTAATTAAAAATAAAGTTGTCCTCCAAAGAGGGGTGGTGATGGAGAGTTTAAAAAAAAAAACAAAAAAAATCCCTGACTAGTTAATTATTACAAGCGGATTTGAAATTACCCATTTAATCAAACAGGAATATTACAGTCATCTATTCAAAAATGTTACTGAATTATTACAGTGTTGACATGAGGCTACAGTTGTACTCAAAATGGCGCTACATTATTTAAATTACCAAGCAAATGCGATTTTAATCCGTCATAGATAAAATATCAGTCACTGCAGGAATGCCTTCGTTTGGCAAATCCTTGAGTAAAACAAGAATGAGTTTTATATAATATCAGATTTAAATGGTATTTTTAGGGTTTACATTTTTGTAGCCCTGTTAAAAATATTAGAAAACTCAATAAGTACTTAAATGTAATACACTACTTTACTCTATAGAAGTACTCTGCATTCTTAATGGAGATGATGGGTGACCTTCTCAGCACTGGTCATGTGATATTTTATTTTGCTGTACTGTGGATGTTATGTCATCCGTTCTTAATAGTAGGTGCAATTAAATAATCTTTAGTGTAATATCCTAACAATGCACGTACTCAGCAGTTTTCGAAATAGTACAAGTCTAATCTGAACAGCTGGACTTTAACCTGATCGCTGAATTTGTCACGCATCACAGATGAAAACACATCTCTGGGAAAAGGATACAGTGTTGCCTGAGTATGGTGATATGTCAGCCATGTCTTGTAGGTCCCCACATTCAGATTTGATGAGGGACAACGACAGACCTTCAGGCCCGTGTTGGCTCGGGGAGCTCTGCCTGTGGTGATGGTGACTGAGATGGCCTCCTCCTAGCGAGGCCATTTTGGTTCTGAGACTGATGGTTTCCCTGGTCATGTCCATGGAGTCAGGCGAAGACCGATGGTGGTCTTTGGGCCCTGGAGGGTAGCCTGCCCCGGCCCCATGTGACCCCAGCGGGCTCTGAAAAGGGTAACCCATGAGAGGGAGCGGGAAGGGGTGGCGGAAGGATGGAGGACTAAAACCAAGCGAGGCCGTGAGTGGAGAAGGATGAAGGGAGGGATGGTGAGGAGGAGGAGGAGGTGGAAGAGAGGAGTTGGTATTTTCTGGCCCACCTCCTCCTCCGGTTTTACGCACAACCAGTGGCAGCGCTTCTGTTTGGTCATTGGGGGTTGGGACACCGCTCAGTCTGCCGCTCAAACCGCTGAACGAATCCAACGGGCTGGGGACGATGACGTCACCGAAGCAGTGCAGCCTCTGGTTGGAAGCGTGATAGTTCGGAGTGGGGCTGCCGTCACCGTTCAGGCTAAGCGCTAAGGCGCCACCACCAAATCGTGAGTCTGGGGTCAGAGAGGGAAGGGGACCAAAAGGTGGAGGACAGGAGGAGGAGGAGTTAGAGGAAGAAGACGGGGCGGCCGGCGTGCTGCTGTGGCAGCCATGATGGTGACCGGCGGCCTGTTTCGGAGAGGAGAACCCTTTGACCACAGTGTCGACGACCTGCGACACGGCACAGTTCAGCTCCTGCTTCAGTGTCTCAGCTAACTGCCTCCCACCTCCTCCGGCCCCTCCTCTTCTCTTCATCGCCCTTTCTCCATTCCTTTCCTCCTCTTCCCTGCCATCTGCGTCGTCCTCCATCTCTCCGTCCATCAGGGCCTGTTCTCGGAGGAGGGCCCGGGCCCGGTCCAGGAAAAGACCCGGGTCCAGCTCTGACAGGTCATCGTGGCTGTGGCGCCCTCTGTCCCTGTGCCTTTCTTCTAGGCCGTCTGAGCGGATACTGTCCTCCGACAGGTTGCCATCTTCCTCTCTGTCTCCTCCACGGTCGGGGTCTCCTCCCTCGCCGTTCTCCTCGTCTTCCTCGGTTTCTGAGTCATAGATTTGGTAGAACTTCTCCTGGAGTTGGCGTAGTTGTTTCTAAACAGAGCACAGAGAATGGATTTGGTCTCATGTATTGTTGCCTTGTACATACGTTCATTCGTGCCTCTGTATTATTAAATAGAAATGGGTCAAAATACTGTCAGTCACAGTTTCTTTCACTGTAACACACTTCAACTACTATGACAGATGATGGCAGTTGTAGCGAGTGTGTTTGAGAGGCACTTAGCAAAGACTTTTTGCGCATCATTTCATCTGATCTTGTGTGAAACTGGTGTGACAAGGCAGTGAATAATTCCTGCGCAGGGATCCAACAATCAGGCCGTCTGATGATCAGGTCCCATATTCAACTGAGGTTATCTGAATCCTCATTTTTTAACAGATTGATAATATAAAAATGCGGTCCTTTGGGTTTAACTCAGCTCTCACCTCTCATTGTTACCATACCACCACCGTCACCATAACACACCACCACTCAACATCTTATCATCTACCATTTATTTGTATCAATAATCCCTCCATTTCATTGAGAAAACTGACACATAATATTGTTGAAATGTCACTGAATTCTAACTATTTGATATTTTTTTTATTCATGCCATCTTTCCACAGTGTCTCAGTTCTAAACGTCTGTTGTTTTTTTAATATAACTAGTGGTATAAGCTGCAGAAAAACCACAGATCAACACACAATCCTTCTTTTGACCTTTTTAGGAGTATTTTTTCTTCTTCGTATGTATTATCTATGACTATCTTGCGTCCTGTCAGATATTAGAGAACTGCTCTATCATGATAACACTGTGTTTTACAATTTTAGGTACATGCATGAATGTGAAACTGGCCTCATAATCTAATGTCCTTCATGTAATTCTTAAGTATGAGACAGTGTTTTTATAGGAAATTATTGCGGGTTGCTTCAGCCGTAAACGTCTCCGTGTGGCGTTGATTCTATTTGGCGACTAACCTGCATGTCTTCTAGTTGTAGTTTGAGCTGCCGTCTTTCTTCCTGCCTCTGCTCCTGTCTCGAACACACCAGCTGTGTGAAGCTGTGTTGCTGCTGTGGCAGGCGCTGCTTTCTCTTATTCTCTCGGTAAACCTCACCCACACCGACCACACCACCGCGTGAACCCGGCGAGCTCAGGAGCGAAGACGGGCATTCGCTCCGACTGTGGTTGTGGCCGTTGCCGTCCACTCTGGGGTCGTTACTGCTGTTACTGTTGTTGCTGCTGTTTTCGTTGTCACGGTTGCTGTCCTGGTTGTGGTCACCTGTGCCGGGCCGGACCAGCGGCGAATGACTCATGCCACGTATAATGTTCTCCACGCGGGCTCGCTTGGCACGGAGGTGCTCATCTGAGAGTCTGTCCAGGTCAAAGGTGGACAGGGACAGCGGTTGAGAGGGAGCGTGGGAGTTTAGGTTTGAAGGAGGCGGCGGACGTCCAAAGGAGGAGGAAGAGGGTGGAGGGGGCAGAGGAGGTCCAGGGGAGAGGCAGTCAGATGGACTGTCCCTGTCACGGGAGGAGTTACTGCACACATCCTCTGCCTGGATCTCCGAGCCACCGCTGGACAGAGCTCCACTGCCCTGGAACAGAGGAGGAACCAACTAATCAGACATGTAACGCACACCTCCTCCTCCAAACAAGTTCATGTTCATGTTAGGTAACTGTCATCTTTCACTGATTTTGAGGGTTCTCATCAGCTGAAGGGAGAGGGGAAACTGAATTTAGGAGGTGAAACTGTCTCCAGGCTTGTTCTAGCATGTGCATTTTATAAATATACAGATGTAGAACCTCGAGTCTGTCACTGCACAAACACTGAAAAGTCAAGTCCTTAATGCTCAGCAAGTAAACTCTACCAAACATCCACGTTCAGAAATGTTTTCATCTATTACTAATTACCAAGGCCAACCATATTAATTACATAACAGTGAATTTTTAGGTGTTGCAGATATATGTTGTGTATAACAGGATTAAGAAGAAGCTTTAAAAAATGTTATTATTAAACAGACTGATGTATGACAGTGAATTAATAATCATTAGTACATGACTCAGCCATGACAGTATAGACTAAAAGAACTGAGCTGAATGTTTAACTCGATGTGTCACATGTGTTTGCTTGTACCTGGAAACCAGAGTCACTGCCTCCATTCTTCCCCATGTTATTCTTCAGTAGCTGAGAGATGATGGTAGCGCCGGGGAAAGGCATTATGGCATCTTCGTAGGAGTTGGCCCTCTTTAGCAACTTCCTAAGAACGTTTGACTTCTCTCCGTCACCATTGGTACCCCCATGGCCGTGACTGACCAATGAGCAGTCTCCATCCTGGTCGGGGCCGTGCGATTGGTTCATGCTGTCAAGAAGGGTTTCTCTGGCGCGGGTGAATATCGCACTACCCACAGTCCTTTTCACCCCGATGTCGACACGTCGCCGCTTGGTCTGTCTGGTTAGGAGGGTGGTACTGTCATGATCAGGCATCACGCAGGGCAGCTAAACAGACATGACCAGGGGTTCTCATACGCACACTGGATAAACGAGTGCAGCAGCCTCCTGGTGAATAACAAACACAGATTCCTATTATTTTAATATACATACTGGAATATTCTAAGTTGTACACAGTGTAATTTAGTTGTTTTTGTGTGGGGAAAAAAAACATCAGTTTTCAAAATTATGTACAAAGTGAGTGAAAAACAAACATTAATAATTGAAATCACTGCCGGCATGTATTAATTACGAATAAAAAATGATGCGTTCAGAAAGGCAGTGAAAAATATTTTAGCTGTAATCTTTTGCACTATTAAAGAAAGCAGTGTGTGTCCGCAAGATCATTTCATAATTAGTACTTTTTTTTTTCTGAAACATGACAAAAATATCTTATAACCAGAACCAACAGGGGCAGCTGTTTATACTGATTGCACACTGAGCAAAATCTAAAAATTAGTCACACTGAGTTTCTTAACCAAAAGCAAGGGAACCACAGTGAGAAAAAAACAAAAAAAAAAAAACACACACACACACAGACTTTAAAATAGTTCAAGGAGATATTCCCACAGAGAACTAACACCTGCCTGTAATAACCAAAATAATTTCCCATTTCCTCTTGGCCCCCTGAGGGCTAACCTTGATTTTGCATCTTGTGAGGAGCTGTGAAGAATCGACAGGTTCTCTCTTATTGTCAAAGGGGTTTCACTTCACTCTCAGGGAAAAAAAAAAAAAAGCTGAACTTTTGTTCCCTTTTGTGTTTTCCCTTTTACCTCGACATGAATTGAAAAAAAAAATGTGTGAAATAATACTTATCATACCCGTATTGAAAAGCACTGATGTTATTGAAATATTTAAAAAGGGAAAACTACAATCCAATGCATACTCCCACTTCAGATTTTCCGCTTTACAGATTTTCACATCTTCCACGTATTGCGTAATGAAAGCCAGGATTTCTTTTTCCGTCTTCACTGAATATATTTGGACAGTAATACGGCAGGTGCAGAGATACCTATAACAGCAATGAAAGCACCAAATAGAGGTGTATCTTCTCTATTGATGCTCTGAAAAGTCCTGTCACTGCTCCTATCCAAAGATGTTGCAGTGACAGGAAGCTTGTATGTGTGACAATAACATTATCAGATGAAATATTAAAACATTAATTCATTAGGAGAATTGAATCAGACCAGGGTAATTATTTAAAGTCCTCATCAGATGATTGCAGGCAAAAAAAAAAAAGTATTAAAAATATCCAAAAGAGGGCCCTAAATAAACACCGTTTTTAGATCGGTAAATGGGGCAAGTTAATATCTGCTTATATTTGTGCCTGCACACACATGTACACAGGCAGCGTTTCTCATCTAATGTTTGCATCTATTTTGCAAGTGATTTCAGGGTCGGGTTTAGGCAAATGTTTCACAAATGAAATCTGCTTCCTACAACAGTTTGGTAGAACATGAAGTTGATCCCTTTTCAGTATTGTACTGAAATCACCAGATATTTAAGACAGAACACAATGAGAACATGCTCAAACACACTTAAAAAAAAAAAAAAAAAAAAAACATTAAATCAAGGACACAACTGCTTTTTTTTTCAACAGGATACAAAGCAAAACACTGTTGTCGCTGCAGGGCCATTACTAAATAAAATCATTTCTGACCATGGGAGAGGGGTTTGTGTGAGTCTTAGTTTATATGTTGTAGACGAAGCGTTCAGAAAAACACTCAGTGGTCCACAAAGCCTCTGAGAGCAGTGCCCGGCAGTGACCCAGATACACACTCACATACATGCATGCAGACACATATTGCTCCCTGTTTGCGTTATTGGTTGCTCAGCATTACTCTGAACAGAGGTCTGGCGCACACACAAAGAAGAGGCAGAGGGAGTGGGAGACAAACAGTTTAGATTAGAGGGGTCCAAAGACCTTTTGGAGCAGAGCTTAAACTTGATTATTTTGAAATTTGTGTCTGAGGTCAAAGTCAGGATTTGCTGCAAAGAAGCTGCTGCCAGTGTAGCACAAGTAAAAGTAACCCCCCCCCCCCCCACCCGAAGTCAATCAGTCAGTCAGTCTCAGAATGACACTTGGAATACCTTGTTTTGTGTGGGAACGAATAGGCACCTGAACACACAAGAGGTTGCAAATTCTCACATATTAATGGAACCCTGTGAAAGGAGGTGTCAGAGAGTGAGAGTGTGGTTTGTGTATTAAAACAGGAAGTTTTGTTTTCTTCTGAATTGAAAGATGAAGAATAACTTTGTAATTGGGAACTAAAAAGGGAAGCAAGCAGTGAATAACTTCAGGCTATTTGCATATTTGCAGGAAGGTAGAAGTAGTGGCTCACTGATGACTGGTAAAAAAAAAAAAATAATGATGAAGTACAGGATAAACATAAAAGACTTGAAAGCTAAAATTTCCACACACACACTAGTAAAAATCTGAACTTCCCATGTACAAAAATAAGGCCTTATTGGTTCCTGGAAGTTACATTGTGCAGAATTTTTACTTCCTATAGTAGGTCTGAGAGGAACCAAAATATGCAGGTATTTTTTGGTGAATAGAAGTGAGAAAATAGTGAAGTGTGAGGTGGATTTTCCTCAGAGCTTATCAGTGCAGTTGAGTGTGCGCTCAGAGCGGACAGAGACGGATGGAAAACACAGGCTGTCACTTTTACGCACGGCTTTAAGGACGGCAAATATCGCGGCTTGTTTGTCATAGTTTACACAACGATTAGCCCACAATAATGAGACCACGGAACAGCTCGGCTCGAACCGAAGTGCACATTTCCACATTGATATAACATTTCTTCTGCAAACTTTATAAAATAAAGAACTGAGCCAGTGGAAAGAAATCCATCCACTTGTTTCCAAAGCACATGCGGAAATAACTCTATAATAAAATCACCGGTGATTAATAAGTTTATTATTAATTACTAGTTTATTTCTTGTAAACTCCCAGCAGTACACACACACTGCATTTCATTTTCCTCAAGAACCTGAAAATCAAACCAATAAATTCTAATTTTTTTTTTATTCCACTGATCAGGTGTTTGGAACACGGCTGTAAAGCAAACAAAAGCAAAAGACGACAAAATCCACAAGGAAGCGGGCGGTGCATTAATAAATACAGGCTGAAGTGCATGAACTGACCGGTGGAGACGAGCAGGGAGGACAACTAAAACAGTTTTCAATCTGAAACAAACTTCAGCCACTCAATGAGCTCAGCCCTGAGCTCCGTGCAGCCGGTAAAAAGTCTGACACTGACGCGCAGAAAACAAGCACGAGCGTCAACTGTTTCCACAAAAATCCTCCGAAATTCACCTTCAACCATCTGGAATCCACACTTTGTGCCGGAGATGGACAGTCTCCGTCAACTAACGGTGGAAGTTTAGTTGCGCCGACACATACCCAGGATGCACTGACAAATCACACACACAAGCAAACACACATTGTCCACCATGTATGAGCCCACGAAGCTGCAAGGACGGTGAGAAAAAGAAATGTTTGTACTCACTTTGTTTCTCGAGCGCGTCTCTTAAGTCGGTCCGTCGAAGAAAGGGCGAACACAAGAGACAGATCCGCACTCGCCGTTCAGATCAATGCGTAATTTACTACGGCAAAGTGGAGACGTATACAGAGCGTGCGTGCGCGTGCGTGCGTGTGTGCGCAAGAGGGAAAGCGAGAGACGGAGCGAGAGAGAGAGAGCTCATAGAGAAAGTGTGGGGGGGGAGAGAGAGAGAGAGAGAGACACTCACGGACAGAGAGAGGCTGCTCTTGTGCGCCGCTCTCCTCCCGGGATGGGAAGTGTTTAGTATCGAGCGCACCCGGTCCGTCCGACACTCTCGGCTTGTCGCGAATCCCGCTTTCTCCCTCTCACCGACCGCAAGACTCAATAAGAAACAAGAAGAGACGCACATGAAGGATACGTGAAGACGCTGCGTCATCGGCCCCGGAGTGAGGTAACGGCTCCACCTGACCAATAAGGAGGAGGAACCGGGGACGCTGGATTATATTTATAAGGAGCCCCCTGAAAAACAGCGCGATGTTAGAGCGGAGAGGGGAGGAGAGAGGAGCACAGGAGGATGCAGGAGAAACTAAAGTCAGGTCCAGCAGCCTTTTTTTTTTTTTTGCACTTGCGGAGGAGAAACAAAAGTACTTGTGCAGTTAAAGTGTTACTTGAGCAGCGCCGTTTTAAGTGTTTAGACGGTAGCCGATTGCATTTTTTTCAATTTATTTTTTTGGTTTACTGTTTTATTTTATTTTTTCAATTAATTAGAATCTGGAAAAAGCTCAGCCTAGGAACAGAATAGAACCGCATCCTCAAAAGCAGTACTTTTATTATAATTGAAGTACTTTAAACGCATTCTCATCAGTTGTGAGTTCGTAAATCCTCTGGACAGAACTTTGTAATATCTAACTGTAGTGCACATACTCGGCTACTATCAGGCTAATTTCATTTAGTTTTACATACTATTTTTGTGCATTTACACACACCTCCTCTCAAATAGAATATTACATAATTATTTTTTTGTGCCTTCTATGCGGTGGTAATTGAGCGTGCGTAATTGGAGACAACCGCGCGCCTCCATAATCAGACGAAGTGGTCTGAAACTCAGAAATAGAGTTGAATAGAATGTAATACCCCTGATGTGAAACGTGCTTTTCTCCCGGGATCAGAGGTCAGTGGTGTCCTGGAGCCGGGGTGGGAGTGGGGGGGTCAGCCTGGCTCACAGAGGCATCGACGCGGAGGATGTTTGCATCGAACAGAAGGAAAGTCTGAGTCGCCTTCACTGTCCGTCCTGCTGAACATATGTCTAGATCTGTAAATAAAACACTGACATGATTAATAAAGCACTATTACAGAGAACCTTTAGGGCCTCCCAGGAGTTTGTCTTAACTGATAAGACTATAAATTCCGTATTAATTCGAGTCTCCAAAATTTTGTCTTTAAATATCTCCTCCTTTTTTCCACTAATTACGTCAACATGTCCTCTGATTACATGCCATTAAATAAAAGTAAAGGTTTATTTCCAGTATTAAAAGGTGATTTTTTTGCAATTTATCAAGCCCTTTAGATGACACTCACCACTTTTTGTTCTAAGTGGGCAGGTGGGAAATATTATTTCCCCTGTAATATTCCAGAAGCAGGCATCATCATGTAAAAATAGCATCGATACGAAATGCTCAAAGACACAATGATGAGGAACGGATCTGAATAAAAGTTGTCTAGACATGGCGATGTGTGTCTAATTCTTCGGGAAATTGTCATTTATAGGATGAACTAATTCCACTTGACTGCAGTGCAAGCCGCTTCAGAGGAAAAGTAAGAGGCAGATCACTTCTCAGGAGGACACTTTAAAGAAACTCTGGGATAACGTGTGAGCGAAATTAAACTGAATTATGCCATGTTTTGTCTGCTGTCTAATATGTGATTTTTCGGTATTACATTGAAGTGAATGCGGGTAATAAATTAGTGTTGAATGGCTGCGTCCTTAACGCGCGCTCTCCTGCAGGCCACTTTATGAAAACTATAGGTTTTGTCTTATAATCGCACAAGTTATTGACATGAAGCATTTTGATTTGATTCATGAACCACAGTGTTTCTGTTACGAACGAGGTCATTCAATAGAAACGGGATCACCCCATTTGTTGTTCAGTCATAAATATCAGCGGACTCTTTACCAGGCAGACGTGCAGAATAAGGGCTGCACCGCACTGTCTCTCTCCTTTTACGCACGGCGGTATTCGACATTTGCACGAAGTTAAACAATTATTTTAACGAACTCTGCAGCATGCAATGACGTTTTTAATTTGTAGGGATGGGTGGGGGGCATTAAAATCCAGAAATGTCCGATAAATTATTCCCTAGAGGAGACAGAGGTGTGTTCGTGCTGCACAGGTTATCTTTGCATGCAGAGACAAAAGGCCCTTTTTTTTTCTAATGATCTCTTGCCAATTATTTGGCTGTGGCACGGCAACTAAACTTCGCCACAATGAAGCGCACAAGCCTTTTGTTTTTCTCACTGAACAATGCGCAGTGCAAAGCCGTGACCTATTTGAGCGGAGAGGCCCAGGGTGATGCCATTTTGTAGTTTGGTTAAGTCTGAAATAAGCGCGTATTTTTTTTTTTTTCTTTTCCACTGTGCGCACAGCTGGAGGAGGAGAACGCACGCCGATGTAGAGTCGATGAAACTTAAAATCCCAACTTTCACATGAAAGTATGGTCTCTGAGTTGCATCGAAATATTTGGTTTGAGTGTGATGGAGACTGCGAAATAATGAGCGTGTGTGGCTGCGTGCACGTGCGCAGTGTCGATGCCAAAAGAATCTTCTTATCTCTGTAAAGACATGGGACTACTTTGCATTTCGGTTATGAAACGTGAGGGACAGAAAGGGTTTAATGAATGAATTAATGAAACGACATCAAAAAAGAGGTGCACTTTTTAGAAAGGCGGTTCAGGTAGTGATCAGTGAATTCCTACAAAACAAACAAAAAAAAACTTATTGATTTTAAAACACACTTCTAGATTGTAGAAAATGTAGCTGGTGATTTTCTCATCATGTGGTGCTCGAATAAGGCAGTGGACTTATTTGCAGCAGGTGTTTTCAGCAATGAGTAGAAAATAAATGTATTAATGTTTAACTGGTGGAGCTCAGTGTGTTTAC
The DNA here is from genome assembly GCA_029822895.1 of Maxillicosta whitleyi. NCBI lineage: Eukaryota > Metazoa > Chordata > Actinopteri > Perciformes > Neosebastidae > Maxillicosta > Maxillicosta whitleyi. Next base: position 8,099,042 of record JAPSES010000124.1, on the reverse strand, counting down.
TTGCCTGATGTGGCAATGACCCTCTCCAGTGTGTATGTGAGAAACAGTGAAAGAGAGCTGCACACACACCCAGAGACAGTGTAGTCTAAATGAAACTGGAGTGAAAAAAGTCAGAGGCATGTGTGTGAGTGTGTGTTTTGATCATGGTCTGTCATACTAAACTGCGCATAGTTTCCATAGCGCAGCCACTCACTGCTGTCCCAACCTGACCTTGCAACCCAAATGTCAACTCTGGCTTTTGAGCAACCACCAACACTGCTATTAAGAGCTGCGGTCAAACAGGAACATGACCGACAGTCTTTACATGACAAGAAAGGAAGTCATGTGTAATCCTTTTACATATCATTGACTGTAGTGAAGCAACATCCAACAAAGCCCCCAACACCGGCTGAGAATCTAGTATAAACCAAGCACTTTTAGGTCGATTCAACTGTTGTTTTGGCATTTATTTAATGGAAAACAATTAAGCTTAGAAACCGCTGTGTAGAGGAGAATAATGGGGAACAAGTTCACTCAGATCAGGCTTCAACTCCGCCTCCATTGGTGCAAATAATCGTAATGTTTCCGAAGCAAAAATATCTTTCAAACCCACATTTGTCAATACAGAGACTGGTTTATACATCCAGCCTCCTGTAAATTGTTAGGTTCATACAATAACTCTGGATAGGAAAAGGAAATGATTATAATAGGGTTAAATGTTCATTTTTCATTTAACTCTGCACTTCTCTGTAAAAAAAAGGTAACCCTTGTAGTTCTATCTAACCCCAACCAAGTGTCTATAACCATAGAAATGATATTCTTTTGTAACTAATTAACAATTGGAAATATCTCATCAGTGTTAACACATCACAAGGTTGACATACATTTACAAAGATGTAGATATGGAATGTATTTTAGGTTCAAAAGTCCTTGTAGATATAATATCAGCATTGTTTCTGATGAATTTTCTTTAACTTCCTCTGTGGACCAGCTGTTCTTGCAAGTCTTAAATGTATTTAGGTATTTATTTTGTTGTTCTTTTCAACAAATGGAAAAGTGTTCATCAGCTTTTTATTAGTGGTTTTTGTCGGGGCCATCCAGGGGTTCCATGAGCGATGGTGCATCGTGATGAACCTCTGCAGTGTCTTCAGTCAATGCCACTAAAACACCGTCTGGTCCTGGTTTTTTCTAAAAAGGCCTCAGAGTCATCAAAAGTTCACTTCGCTGAGAGGTCGACATGGTGCGTCCCTACATGCAGGTGGACGTGTGCACACACTCAGATGTGTTTTTTTTTTTTTTTTTGCAAAGAGCAAATAAAATCCCTGTGGATCATCATCATGTCGGGGGGGGGGAGACAAAAAGGGAATAATGAAAATAGGACGGCAGAGAGAGGGAGTAATGATTGGGCTGTGACTGATGGAGGTCTGGAGGTAAAGACAGATGGATTCAGAGGTCTCCTTCTTTTTCTTTCCATCTCTCCCCCTCTACTCTTTCTATCAGTCCCTTTTCTCCCCTGTTGTCCTCTTCCTCTTCCTCTGTCTCCTCTACTCTCACTCCATCAAGATACCATTATTCAGGACATTAGCGAAGAAGAGCTAAAAGCTCTCACTGTCGAGGAGGGTCCCAGGGTCCTTTCTGAGAGCTGTGACGCTAACGCACACACATGCACGCACACACATACACTTTGACTACAGAAGTGCCATATAGCGTAGGTGAAGAGGTAAAAAGGTCTTATTGCAGACATTACCAGGTATCCAGGCTCCTGTGCTCTCCTCTGTGGCGAAAAACATGGACATTAGACGGCACAAAGCAAAATGAACGGCGTTCGATAAACCAACAGACGGTGTGTTACACTGGGCGGACGGCGTGTCCCTGTGAGTTTATTCATACTTTGTGAACTTAGATACACATCATCTTCTTTCTTTTCTCAGCGTTCTCCCACCAACATGCACGTTGTCGTGAATAATAATCCCCCCAAGTAAAAATGAAAAGATGTCGCTCATTGTGTGAACGAGGTAGTAATCTAACAACTATCAAGAGGTTTTTTTGAAATAATAATAATAATAATAATAATAATGATACTTTCTCCTCAAAATGATCTAATTATGTTGGGTTTTTTTTTCAGTTTTGTGACCTCATCCCTTTGACCAAAATCGGTTTGTTGGCGTACACTTAAGGCCGCATGCAAAAAAATCGGATTGCTCCACATTTGCAACCGCAGTCGCAATAGGTTTTAAACACCAATCATATGCTGTTAAACACATTTGTAAAGTTTTAATGTTGGTTTTGCATGAGTTTCTGATGTTTAAAGGTTTTCTCTGCATTGGTGCACATTGATTATTGTAGAATGAAAACAGCTGAGAGCAAAATCCCTCCAGTTGCATGTCTTTAATCAGCTCTCTCACACACACACACACACACACACACACGCACACACCAGTGCTTTTTGTTAAGTCGCTGAAACTCTCAGACTAGCCCCAACCCCACCTGATCTGCCCAGTGGTTGACTGAAGTTTACATGTTTTATGTAATTTAACATTAATAAAATACCACTCCATTCCAGCATCATGAACTCAAACATGTGGAGGCTGAGAGGTGAATTTGTGCGCAGTGAGTACACACTTCCTGTGGTCGTTTGTAGAATTTTATGGTTTTTACAACGAGGCTTTAAAAAAAAAAAAAAAAAAAAAGAATATTCCTTTATTTATATCCATGCCTATAACACACAGGACACACTATGACACTAGTGATTTCACCTTCTGCAGATGACACACTATGTTTTTGTGTGTTTTGCACCTGTTTTGTTGCTGCGAAGGCTCTCATATAAGCTGTTGCTACCCATTTAACAGGTCCACTCAAAGCCTATTTCTGCTGAATTTGAAATATTAAGGTGTTAAGCCTGGAAATGTACAAAAAACATCACCCAAACAAATAGAATGTCAGTGAACAAAGCACAGTAGTTTGAGAGTTTAGTGCTTATCAGATATGTATCATTAGTTTTAGCTGGTTGGTTTACCAAAATAAAAGCATATTTTAATCTTAAGTATTAACTATCCACGTAGATTAGTCTGGGTTTATTTTAATCCCGTAAAAGTTCTATGCCTTGTTTTAAAAGTAACTCATTTGAGAAGAAGTCGCAAACATTTCTTAATTTCCAGACAGATTCAGATTCGGTTTATTGTCATTCCACATACATGAAAAGAAATTTGTACCCAGGACCAGCAGTATACGGCCCCAATAAAAACTCTAACTCTAAAACAGTAATTCATACAATAAATACTAGCCATAAAATCTAATACTTAAAACATAAATAGGTAAGAATGACAGGTTTTACCACTCAAATGACATTGCATTCCGATGACAGGTTTACTAGTGAGATTTAATCATTTTATTTGATAAATCATGGTGATTTTTAATCTTCTTGCACTTGTAATTACAAACAACTCCCTTTTGTGCAACTATATAATGAATCGCTTTAAAGCTAGAATAGAAATCTAAACATTTCTACATTGAAATATTGAAAAACAAGTGCATATTGTTTTTGTTTTGTGTACAGTAATGTTCATATCCAGATAATTCCACCATTTTATTCAAAGTAACAGCCTATTTTATTGTGCTCCGTACTGGCGTTAATTTTCCTGGTAGCCGTTTGATTAGGATGAAATGAATATCTGTGACGTATGGTTTGAAACTTCATTGCGTTGCCTCCTCTTCCAACATGATTGTTGCCAGAGTTACCGGAGTTCCATGATCCAACGCCGCTCCATGATTCAGACAACCCTAGCATTATGGATATGATATCGAACGGTCTAACAGTAGCTTCTGTGATGTTTAAGAGCAACACGTGTTGTGGTAATAGCAGTAGCACATTGGCTGCGCAGTAGTACTTGCACTTTAACTGTGTGGCCTCTGAAACTTCATCTCTATCATTAATTTCAAAGCTTGGCTCTGTAACTTTTCCTAATTATTCCATTTCCTGAGCTCAGGGACTTGGAGGATTTTCATAATTCACCGTCCTCCTTTCCCTACTCTTTTTTTTCACCCATTACAATTACTGTAGTACAAAACCATCAAAATTATTCATGTGTTCCCTTTTTTCAATTTACTATTCTTTCTTTCAGTTCCTGTAATTCATGTGTGTTTTTCTTTCTTTTTATCAGTCCTATGGAGCTCTACACTGCTCATGTATTTATTCATGCTTTTCTGCCGCTGATGGGCGACATGGACAGACCTGAATAGAGGCAGTGTGTGTGTGTGTACACTTGTGTGTGTGTGTGAGTGCATGTAGCTCCGCTGTAGATCTCCTCCATTGTGCTGATTCTAAGAGAAGGTCTTAATCTAGCCACTGCCATTACCGCTGTTGAGACCTCCAGCCTCCACCTCCCCTCTTGCCCTGATGTTGTGCCCAAACACGAAGGCCCTTCAGTGGGAGCGCTGGCAAGCCAGATCAGGGTCTTGGGTCTGAGGCTTGGCCTGGGTCCCCTGTACTCATCCTCCAACACCGACGCCCCCTGCAGCCCCACAATGAAGCCTCCGTCCTGGCCCGACTTGGCCCCGAAGCCGCCTTCCTGGCCCGGGTCCTGGATGGAGGGATGGAGAGCGGGAAGAAAGCCTGTAGCTGGATGTGCAGTGGAGTGAGGAGAGGTGGAGAGGCTAACAATGCTATCAGAGAGCTGGCGTCCATCTCTCAAACGCACACAAACACATACGGCTGTGTTTGTCTTTATTTATCACAGCTCTTCACACACAGATGACAACAAAGGAAGAAAGGGACTGAACACAACAGAGAGGGTCACAGACAGAGGAGGAAAGAGCAGAAAAGTGGGAGAGAAAAAGGCGGAAACGGAGCTGAAGGGACGTTGAAATAGGTGGATAAGAAGATGAATAAACTAAGAAAAAGAGCAAGTAGAGTCAGAAATATTAAAGAACCAGAAAGAAAAGATGCAGCAAAAGATAGAATATATTTTTGCGTTAAAGGCGGATGCATAAAAAGACAAAGGCTGGAGTTTTTTTTTTGGTTTTTTTTCACCAGTCTGTTGGCCGAAGCTTCTGTGACATTGTCAGGCCTTCTGGATCCCCATGGAAACAAAAATCAACATGTTTGCATGAAATGCTTTCATTAATGCCTTGTAGCCGAGCCAAAAAAGCACGGCGAGGGACGAGGAGATGCCGCATAAAAATCCCAACTCAAATAATGCATACAAACAAAGGATAAAAAGACTGAAAAAAGAGCAAAAACAAACTTGGTAAAAGCAGATCTGTGGGGTGTTTTTTTTTTTTTTTAACTCCATTTTCCTCCCCTTTTTTTCAACAGCTACTCATTGACCCGTGTCGTTTTGTACACAGTGTGACATCGCAGACTTTCAGGACAATTTGGGGATGAAACTGTACTCAGTGTAATAACGCTACCATATTTGCATGGGGTATTATAATGATAGCCTTTGGCACATTAGAATAAGCTTTGGACAGGGAAAGTTGTTGACTTTTTTTTTGTTGACCAAACATCACAAAAGATTAGAAAAAAAAATAAATTGGATCTTTATCTGATGTACATCGTCAGTGACTAATTTATAGAATTACTAATTATTTATACTATTAATCATATATTTATTGAATAACAGCTTAAAATGACATATTAAGAGTTTTAACAAATATTTAAAACAGGCTGATGTGGTGATATTATAATAACAATACAGTGATTGTGAGTCAATAACAGACTGGGAACAAGAGTACAATCATGCAAGGAGAAAGTAGGACATCACACACACACACACACACACACACACACACTGCTCAGACTCCAACGGCAATCAATTAAAGCTTCCTCCTCTCCTCTCCTTTAATTGAAATTGAATTACAGAGTTTTACCTCCGTGTCCCGCCCCTTTAACTTAAGCACGTACGGAAACGCCCGAGGCCGATGCAGAGCCGCGCGCCGCTGCCATGTAACCGAAGAAGTTCAAGTTGAAAACACGGCAAGTAATAGGGTTGTTAGGGTATTAAACACAGACTGAGACAGACTCACAAACACACCAAGAGGCATGTGTGCACGTGACCACACACACATAAAGTCAAAGGGTAATTAAATGGTAAAGCTCAGTCTAGCTGAAGTAAACATGTCTAGAAGGAATGTATTTAAGAACGTGACTCTAACAGTCACGTAATTGCTTACATCATTACTATATTTGTATTGAAACCTCTTATTTTACTGCAGAAACATGAATTATCTCTATGTTTCTTCTAACAGTGTGATATTTTTTCTTCCGTTGTACACACTTGTGACTTCATAAATAGAAGTGACTTCATCTGCATCACTATTTATTTCATTCGGTCAATATCTGGGAAAAAAAATGCACTGGCAAGAGTGGAACTTTTTCAATTTCAATCAAGGAGGACACAGCTCTATCATATGTATGTTTCACCTGGTTGGGAAAAAAAATAAAAAATCAGCGCTGCATCGTGAAAAGCTGAGTAAATAGAAGTGAATAGAAGAAGAATGTGTTTCAAGGGTTTTGAGTGCGGTAGATGGGCCTGATATGAAGGATGTATGGACAGAAATGTAAAGAAAAGTTGAAGTAAGTTGGCTGAGATAAGTCAAATAAACAGTAGTAGTGAAAGGACAGAGAATGAGACAAGGTTATAAAGTGAGATAAAAAATAAAAGACTGAGAATAGGAACTGGAATAAAGACAGAGAAGGCAAATAAATGAAAGAGCGGCAGAGACAGAGACCTGTGCCAAGCTGTGATTTCCCAGTAAGAGTTAGCTCTTCATCCGGCGGTGTGCCGAGCCCTTCAGAAGAACAAAGCCACCTCATACTGCAGTCGTTTATCTGCCATTTTTCATCTCTCTTTTTCTACATGGAAGAGAGCTTCCTCCCTTCCTCTCTCTTTCTCTCTGACACAGTGGGATAACCCTCACCCTCACAACTTCGCACCTCCCCTGCCATGTCACGTATACACATGTCTTTGCCAAACTCTAAGTTGATCAATGCGCACACATCTACATCTGCACAACACAAAGAGTAAGAAGACTGTAACAACTTAATCAGAACCAGCATCACTTTCATTGCACACCGACTTGTTGAAAGATGGGTAAAATTCAGCGTGAAAGTAGTTGAAAAACATAGAACAGAAAATGCGTATTCGGTTGTAACACTTCATAAAGTAGTCGAAAACAAAATGAAACTTAAAACGCACACAGTGATGCTGCAAATAAAAGCCCAGCATACTTTATATCAACCGATGCTCTATTGAAACTCCCTTTAAAGAGCGTTTTTAATTCACATTAGACTTGAAAGTGTGAGACAATCATATTAATGTTCTACTGTTTATTTCTGTGTCACAAGTCACAGTCTTTATTGTAATATTTTTAATTACTTGTTCAGTTCTTTGTGGCGTTCTACGAGGCACTGACGCAGGTAATGAATATGCATGAAACGAACATCCAGGAAGTGTGACACAGAGCAAGATAATTCTGAGCAGCAAGATTACACAAAAGGAGGGGATAGTGCTGCTTTAGAGTGATACGGACACACACAAAAAAAAGGTACAATTTATAGAAACACCACTAACCTCTTTTAACACCTAAATAAAGAGTTACATTTTCATCTTATATTTGTTTTAATCATCACTGCACTTAATTTTTTTTTTTAATTTCAGACATTAATGTTTGATATTTTATCATATCCTCAATAAAAAATAACAAACTTTCTAAAAATAAAAGAGAGAATAGTCAAATATCAGATGAAATTGTAAGATTTTAGTCATATTATACAGCTTTACATGATAATATATCAATTTTTTTTATCAATAATGTATTTATTGAGATCTCTAGAGGTTATATATACAAAATAGAACCATATAAACAATGAAACAAAAGAGAGAGTGCAAATCTATCGCATTTAAGTGAACACAAAGATGAATTTATTAGAGTAAATTGAACCCTTTCATACACAGTGGTTACTACAGTGGACAGTTATGCTACAGCTGTTCTGCACATGCATGGGTTTTGTTGTTTTAGTTCCACATCAGCCGACACAGTGGACACTCATCACCCCATACACTGACATTCATACCATCCCTGTAACTTTACTGTTCTTGATAAGATTAGAGTGTGTTAAAATGTAATAAAAAAAATCAGATTAGCAGCATTAAAAATGTTTTTATTTCATACTTTCCATACAGTATACCAGTAAATATGTTTATCTGCTTAGAAAATTAAATGCATGGTGTCCAGATGAGTGGACATTTCTGCAACTCCATGAAAAATAGGTTAATAAAAAATGGCTTTGTGAGGAATAAAAACACTTAGGAAAAAAAAAAGTTTGATTAATTCACGCGTGAAATGGTTACGATCTTCTGTTACAGCTAATTCCCACTATATGTAATAGGAGCAAAAATGCAGGTGCAACTGAGAAATTTAGTAACGTTGTAGATTTTAGAGTTAAACAGAGCCGTCATGAATGTTTGCGAACACAAATGCGATATCTTCCATGATCCTTCAGAGAGGTCTGGTCCATAAACAGAAGCGTCAGCGCATAATTGCAATGTAGAATACTTTGGACAAATGTTATACGTAAGTTTTGTGAGTTATACCCTCCCGTCCCTCCTGCGTACACCTTCGTCCACCCCCTCTCCCCGGCGTGGGTCAAAAGGCGGTGTGCTGACTCCGCCACCTGCTGTCTGATAGCACATAAACAAACTAAACACTTATTTCCTCCTGAGCTGTACCCCGCAATCACTGCACCAGTAAAACCTCACACTCCATTTACCTTCAGCGCAGGTGACTGGCTGGGCACTCTGTGTTTGAGCGTGTTTTTGAAGAGGCTGCCACACTTAGTTTGGAATATAGGACTTTGGGAGGCGGGAAAAGGAATGTAGAGATAAGAGGAGGTGAAAGAGGAGAACGAACGCTCATGGAGGGAACAGAAAAAAAGTTAGAAAGGGGGGAGAAAGTGAAAGAGGATGAAGTTTTATGCTATTTACCCTGATTTATTTACCTTTTATAACATGGTTTACACATTATGGAAGAACCTCAGAGCATGTAAAATGAAAACAACACAGAAATCCCAAAAGAACGCATCATTCCCAATGATTCCCCGTGTTTAAAACCCTCAACTGTGCCACAAAATAAATATGTAAAGTTGTCTGTGATGAGTGGTGTGCCTTTTTACATCATTTATTTAAGTGATATTTCACTGGTTGGTTGTTATAGGGGCGTGGGTGGGGGGTTACTGTCATTGGTAGAGTGTTTGACAAAACTTTTTTCTGACAGATAACCTCGCTGTAGAGTTAACAGTGTAAATTGAAATACCGTTGGACTGTTAAAATGATGGAACAGTGAAATTAGGTATTGTTAGGTTTAATTCAATATGCAATATTACCTAATTTCACTGTTCCATCATTTTATTTCATATGGACTCGCTTATTAATAGTGTGTTTATACATTATACAAAGTTATCAAACACAACTGTATGGGTTCATACTTAACAAATAGCAGAAATTACTAGTTTTAACATAGTATTTTGTAGTTAGGACTGTGGTTGACTCGGTGCTACTGCTGGAGCAGTTTCAAAATGTATACTTTTTCTCTATATTTAACATTTCTTAAGTGATTGATCATCGTTTATTCAATTATTATCCAATGGATGTTGTGTTTTTTTCCAGTAAAAATCATGTATTTTCTTATATTTAATTTACTGATCATGTTGATGTTAATAAAACCTCAGATTAAAGTTGAAGGTACAGGGAAAATTGAAGAAAAAGTGACTTTTTCTGTGAAGATATCAAAAACAGAATAAAAATAAATGCCCGTCTGTTATTATTTATCAAACTGTATGGATTATCAAATGCTCTGCAAGTAGAGAAATGATTCAAACCAAGAATATCTGCAAAAAAATAAATAAATAAACGCTACACTATAACAGAAGGGGGCAGCATTTATAGACAACAAACTAGTGTCAAATAGAGTCAAATAAAAGTCACATGACTATACTACGCCATAACTTCCATCAATGCCAGTCAGCTGTTCTTCATCTCTCTCCATCCTGTGTTTCTGCATTGAGTTGTTCTGCTGACAGCACCCCCTACAGGTTTGGAGTACTTTAATTGCAGTGAAATATTTTTTATCAGGATATTGAGGTCTGGGGATAAATTGTTTTATTACTTAGTTGACAGTGGTTTGTTTTAGACCTGTTTTAGTTTAAACTTTTCTGCATAGAAGTAAAGTATCATCTGTTCTTTCTTTAGATCCACCCTAATTTCCTTTGGTATCTAAAAAAGTATCTCTACTCTACTACTCTACTAAACACGCACACATTCTCACACATCGGTAAGAAGAAGTTCACTTATTGTTGGTATAAGTTTATTCCTGTGTATTCCTTACATGGAACCAGCTCGAATCGTTACTCCGACATGGCGCGTTACTTCCGCGTCGTCTCCTCAGAATTACCGAAAACTCACTTCACTGCGTGTTTTCTTGTTTGAATTTCTACGTCTTCCGCCACGACTGAATCATATGGATTCATGTTTCGCTATTCATTGTCTACTTCTGTCCGAACAATCAGTGTCTGCAGTGTCGAGACGTCACGTTTTGGTATCGGTCCCAATGTTTTGGAACCTCGGCTGAGGCGGTACTAAAAAAACTATCTCGGGTCCCAGATTCCAGGTCCTTTTTTGTAATGTAAAAGTGAAAGAGCCGTGTCAAGTCGAGTCAAGTAGAGACGATACTGTGTAGTGGAAATGCGGCATTTATGTTCTGCTCCCACTGCCTGGAACCACTAACAGAAGGAGTTCGAAGGTAAAACTGAAGGAACTGGTTACTTTAAAGACAGTCAAAGTCATGGGTGAGAGAATTCATTGGTAACGGAAGAGAAGAGCTGTACAAATATTTTTCAGTTTAAGTGGCTGTATCGAGAGAGAATAGAAAAGCTTTATAAAAACATGTAATGAAATCATTTTAGCAATGGAAACACTAAAGAGCCGTGCAGAGTCGAGTTGAGTAGAGCCGGTACCATGTAGACGAAATGGGGTATTAGGGTGTGGAGGTCCCCCATCTGCCTGATCTAGATAAGCCAATGCTAAGTTTAAGACCAACCTATTTGTGCAGGTGAGCATGCCCATAGGGAGAGAACATGTAGAATTGACTGGGAGATGGGGGCTCTTTGTTTCATTGACCCTCAGCGCTGAGCATGTATTTTATTTGTGATCAGAAGAAGTTCTGTTAAATTTGAGACCGAGACTCATTCTTGGAGTTTCCAATGAAAGAACGCGCTAACAGTGGTGACCGGTTATGCAGCATTTGGCATTTACAGATGTTTTCTTAGCTTGAATCATTTTGTGCTTTGCATCGTTTCTGTACCTGCAGCTATTTTCTCTGAGACACGGTGGGCTGTTGCAGTGATGAACAATGCTGAACAACTTCGAACTGTACTCCATCACAAACAGTCCTTTCATTTCTACACCAAACTGAAACCTAAACCAAACCGTCAATCGGGCTTTTTCAGGATTCCGCGCAGCCGCGGTAGCAAGAAGCAAAGAAGGCGTTTCCGAGTTTGTGGCTGTTTTGTCCTTACTGCGGCCGTGTAGAATTCCAAAAAAGCCCAAGTGACAGTTTGGTTTTGGTTTGGTTTATAAAGAAATAGATTTGTTATGATGGAGTACACTTCGAAGTTCGGATGATGCGTAATCACGAAAAAACTAACTAACTCCTGACACCTGCACAACTTCTATTTCTAGTTCTAACGCTAACGCATCCAAATACATGTAGCCACAAGGGGGCAGAGTCTCATTGTGCCGGTCCCAAACCCAGATAAATACAGAGGGTTGTGTTAGGAACGGTATCCGACATAAAAAAAAAATTGCCAAATCAACGTACAAATCTGAATCGCTGTGGCGACCCCTGAAGGGAAAAAGCCGAAAGAAAAAAAAGTAACTTTTTCTTGAATGGCAGAAATAGCCACTGTACATTTACAAATTAAATCTTGACCAAACAAGTGATGGATCATTCTGTGTTCACGGTGTCTGCAGAGAAATGGCTTTAAAATCAATGTTTTCATTATTGATTTGTATTTTTTCACACTGTACCAAATACCAGTTTCTTATTTGGAATTATACTTTTTTTCACTGTATTAGAATAAGCACATCCACATTCTGGAGATGACACTGTATTACAGAGTCATCACAGAGATTGCTTGACCTGCAGCTCACCCCTCCATCTTGTTTGTGTTCTGGTTTATTTGTTGGAAACAACAACAACAACAACAGCAACCAGCCTCTGTAATTATTCCTTAGTGCTGCTTCACTCACTGTAATTATACACCCATACACTGTGTGTGTTTTATGCGCGTGTGTGCGCAGCAATAAGATGTGAATGCGGAATACGTGCGTTTGTTTCAGCGGTGTATAGGGAGTGTGTGTTTCAAAAATTACACACTCGTATTGGCCAGAAAGAGAGAAAGAGATGAGGGGACAACAAGCTGAGGTCTTTGTTGCTAAATGACAGTGATTCACCATCAGGCCACCCATTTAGTTTAAGTGTGCTGCTCATTTGCCTCTGTGTGTTAGTGTGTTTAGAGAAAAAAGAGGGCGTAAGTGTAATAAAAAGTGTGTGTGTGTGTGTGTGTGCATCTTAATCTTTCTCAGTGTCATTCAGGAGTTGGCGGTGCACCAAATCCTGTGTGTTTCAGCATTTGTTTGTGTGTGCACACATCCATAAATATTTGTGTGAATATGTGCATAAGCATCTGTAATGTGTTTGTGTGCAAGCATCTGTGTGTGTGTGTGTGTGTCTGTACAAGGGCTTTTGCAAGTGATAGTTAGCTCGCGCCCTCTCCTTGTCGCTCCTCTCATGCAGAAATTTTTGTGTTTTTGGTTCGTCTGATTCTCATTCTGGCATAGATCTGCGCTCATTTAAACTCCACCTCTGGGCTCTTTCAGGAAATGTTTTGGTGCTTTTGTGTAATTTGACTTGATTTCAACATTTATCTTTTCCTCTGAAGGACTGCAGGGGCAACAACTTGTCTTCAACAGCAACATTTCTCACAGATCATTTCAGTTCACGGGCATGTAAAACCGTGATATTGTATATTCAACGGACATAAAAGCATCAACATCTGCATTTTAGATTTAAGAAAAATACTGATTTTATTCTTTTTTTTTTTTTTTTTTTTTTAAAGTCCATTTTAAGCCTCTGGATTTACAACACCACATCAGGAAAAAAATGTGTAATTTCTAGATTTAATGTGACTTTTTTTTTCCGTTTTTCGCTCATTTTCATTCCTGTCAAGTTCATCTGATTTGTCAGGATACATTCATTCCTTCCATTCAGGCAACATATTCCAAAAAGTACAAACCACGAAAGACCCTCCTTTGCAAAGATGGGCCAGGCAGTGCCATTTTGTGTTTTAATATGTGAGATAATTACTGAAACATTTATATTAAAAAAAAAAAAACAGAAAAAAACAACGGTCCACAACAATGTGCCAAAACTGTCAGGCATTTAAGCATTTTATCCTGAATGGTCATTAAAAAAATAAGATTCAGGGAGTTTGAAGAATTTCTACACTACAGCATATGATACTTCTGACTCTGGAAAGGCTGATGATGCTTGTGCGTTTTACCCATCCTAATACACATATAGTACCTTACATTAGCATTAGCATTAGCATCAACACATAGCACACATTAGTAGCAATGAGCTGCCATTGAAGATGCTCAGGGACCGACTCCAAACCTTCATCAGCATCATCAGGAGAATTAACTTGTATTTATCGGGTTTTACTGGTGGGGGGAGCCAGAGGAAACCTACATGATGTGGCAAGAACAGGTAAACTCAGAACAGTAAGGCACAGTGTAGTTTGCAGGACTTTGTTTTATTATAGATGTAGTGCTTGATGAAGAACAAAGAACCAATTCAATCATTTGTCTCAGTCGTTGACAATCACAGGTTTTAAGGATAGGTTCCTAGTCATTTGTATCTTTGTACATCAAAATCCTCAGTCTTGATTCCACTGTGCTGGTTAAAGGAGTGATATTTAGCTTTTTCAAAAAAAAAAAAAAATGGAATTATGCATTTTAAAATGTCTCCCTGTGGTCTAACATAAACTGTAAATGCTCTGCTTGGGTCTGAATTCTAAATTAATTCAACCCCACACGTCCATCTTCAAACCTATTTCTGAGTAATGACAACAGAAAGGTCGTTATGAGTGCTGGCCCTTTAAATGCTAATGAGTCACTTTATGCCCCGCCCCTTCCAGGTTGTGCTCTGTCCTGTTCAGCAACTTATGTTCATTAATACAACCAACAGCTGAATATTTTAGGTAATCGTCTTGAAGTTTGGACATATTTTCAGTTTTTACTAAAAACCGCCGCTGCTGGTAAACAATTATGTCGAACTTGGAAGTCTTGACCTTATATGTGCAAATGTCATGATGTAACTAGTTATAAAATGTAACAAATTAACCAGGAATTAAAACAGCTTGTAGAAATGAATATAAAGATTTTTTGCAGCACCTGGAGGGTTAAAATGCAAACTTTATGAACTATTAGGGTCCAAATACCCAAATAAATGAAACTAATACAAGTGAGTTTAGATAAATATGTCAATTTAAAGCGAGGGTATTCTTATTTTGAGGTGTTCTTTCATTGGTGTGATTCTATCTGTGGGACACTTAACGTTAAATTGAATTTAGCATAAACTTAGACTGAAGGATGAATTCACTTTTGGCCAAAAGTCAAGGTCACAGTGATGTAACAAAACAGTTTTTGTCCATAACTCAGTAAAACATCAGCTAATAAGAGTTTCACACAAATGTGAACTAAGATAAAATGCGTAACAACAGTTCAGTTTAACTGTGACACCAGTGAAAAACACTTTTCTGTTTTTCTGTTCTGAATAGCCTGCAACTGAACTGAAGAATTATATTTCCCATTAGAAATGATTTGATAATTGTTGTGGTATCTGTAGAAAAATTCACACAAAATCAACAAATATTACTTGTTTTTTTTTTTAATATATGCACATTTTCCATCTTCAAACTTTTTCAAAGGTTGGTTATATTTTCATGGTCAAATGGATAGATTTTTCTGTAGGTGATTTTAAGTTTGAAGGGTCACAAACTTAAAAAAAAAACATCGTAGAAGAACATTCATGACATTCACTTTTTTAAAATTTTCATTGCTAAAAGTAAGACGTTTCAAACCGGCATTATGTGAATCCTTCTCATTGAGGTATTTCTTTGCCCCCTCCAGCTGAGTTATGTTCATTATTAATGTCTGAATGTGGTCTCTGAGGATCTGCCATCCATTATTAATGCCCGACAATCTCTTTCTTTCTCTCCAAGGATCTCCTTCTGTCTCTGCCTCGCACTTCTTCTCGTCCCTCCTCCAGTCCTTGCGTCCCATCATCCTCCCGATCGTCCGTCTGGAGAAAAGCTAATAACAGGTGCGTTTTCTTCCCTCGTCCTGTCCCTCGTTCCTTCCCTCCCTTCTTCAATCTGTCTGGGATTTCTTCAGTCGCACAAGGTGCTGTGTTGACAAGGTGTTAAACATGCTATGTGTGTATGTGCATGTGCCACCTGGGAAAGGTGGCACTTTGGCAACTTGCTAAACATGTGTCTGTGTTTGTACTAATCATGTATGAAGGCTTGTCTAACTTCTTGGTAGAATTAACTTTAATATGAATATACACATGTACACAAGCACACTCCAACATCATCTGTCACAAGTGTCTACTTCCACCTGTCTGCGGCACTACTTTAACTCCACATGTGCATTTGATGAGCTAACCCGGACCGTTTTAATGTCACCGGCACCAACTGTTGCGTACTTAGTCCTTGATAGTCTGTTCGCTTGTAAAGTCTATTATGAAGTTCTGCTAAATCTGCAGCGATTTGGGAAATGAATCTGTGATCTTTGATTTATTTTATTTAACCTTCATTTAAACAGGAAAAAAGCCTGGCCCAAGACCACAGCAGCAGCAGCAGCAGCAGAATTAAAAATATACATAGAACACAATAAAAGTCAGGTCTAAAACTATGCATGAAACACTAAACTATCAAACACCTTTAATAATTTCAACGTATAACAATAATGTTCCCACAACAGAACCTGATTCAATCAATTAGAAACACATCTACATCTGGATTTATCCTTTTCCCATTGATTTAGAATTTAATTGACTTAATTAATTCCAATCTAAATGATAGGAAAGGAGCGGGATGAAGAAAACTTATAATACATGCCCTTTTCTAGAAACATCTTACACAGTTATAACAGTTTACATTATCGTCCATGAAAATAAAAGAAATCTAAAATCCATACCTAAAATGATTTCATTACATGTTTTTATAAAGCTTCCCTATTCTCTCCCGATACAGAAAAATATTTGTACAGCTCTTCTCTTCCGTTACCAAGGAATTCTGTCACTCATGACTTTGAATGTCTTTAAAGTAACCAGTTCCTTCAGTTTTATCTTCGAACTCCTTCTGTTAGTGGTTCCAGGCAGTGGGAGCAGAACATAAATCCTGCATTTCCACGACATACTACCATCTCGACTCTACACGGTTCTTTCGCTTTTCCATTAGGAAAAAGGACCCGGAATGTGGGACCCGTTTGTAGTTTTTTAGTACCGCCTCAGCCGAGGTTCCAAAATGTTGGAACCGACACCAAAATGTGACGACAAAACTGCAGACACTGATTGGTCGGACAGTTTTCTCTGTGACCCGCCCATTAAGAAAAGTCCAACACGGAAGTAGACAGGGATTAGGGAAACATGAATCCACGTGATGACAGAACAAAACGACACCATAGACGGAACGTAGATTCAGTCTTTGGTGGTGGAACATGTAAAAATTCAGACGAGAAAACACGCAACAAGTGAATTTTCACGGAAGTAACGCGTCGTGTCAGAGTAACGAGTCGAGCTGAGACGAGCTGGTCCCATGTAAGTGGAAAAGCACCACAGGAATACTGAGTAGAACCGAGTAGAGCCGGTACCATGGGGTGGAAACGGGGCATTAAAAGCCTTCGTCCCAGGTTCTTATCCTAATGATACGGAATCGTGCTCATTCAGACAACAAATGCACTAGTAGAACACAGTGAAGATGTGCGGGAGATTTGTGTGTGTGTGTGTGTGTGTGT
>JAPSES010000124.1:8071076-8081825 GCA_029822895.1 Maxillicosta whitleyi | reverse complement strand
CTTTTCTGTCTGTTTTAGTCACATGACACACACAGGAGTTAGTACTTGATTGCATAACCATTGTTTTTGATGACTTTCCATTAATACTTGACTAAATGAACCTATTTCTCTTAGTTTCAACATTGTTGGGAACATTTGTGATAACATAATAAATCAATAAATTTAGTTTTTTTCTGCATTTCATGACATAAATGCTAGATATATTCCAGTTTATGATGCTCCTATGCTCTTTATTCATATTTATAAATGTGTTTTTATCAGCAACAAGCAAAAGTTTTGCTTTTAAATCCGTCAAAGAAGAAGAATATATAATGTAAAAAAAAAAAAAATGACTGAAGTTTAGTAATAAGTCTGTTTGATATTTTCATTACTTAGTTTTTTTCTGACAGCATCTTAACAGGTTCTTATTATAAACCATAATTCTTAGATTTAATTAGTCCCCAATATGCTTCTGTGTCCCTCTGAACTTAATAAATGCCACATATTCAACAAATAACAATTAGGCTTAATTAAGATGATTAAAATTTCCCATCTAATCCGTCAACACACCGTGTTTATATCTTCCACTCTACGTTTGTGTGTTTCTCCTCTTCACGCTTGACAAATCAAGAAGATCACTGTATAATCACAGCATAATGAACATGTCCTTAAGATACACAAAAACGCTCCCCCACACACACGTATACATATTCACAAACAAACATGTCCTTAAGACAGACAAAGCTTATCAATAGCTGTTAATTAAATTCTTGTGTATATTAATGAGAGACTTAGAATCAGTGTTTACGGTGCTCAGTATGCGCGTGTTTGTTTGCTGTAATGAAAAGATTTCACCTTGCAACAGTATAGGAACTGAGAAGCATTTGTGTCTAAGCATGTGTGTAATGTCTGTAAATACACAAATATTTTATGTATTTACTGCCTCAAAGTAAATGACAAATGATGGACGAATTTAATAATAATAATAATAATTTTAAAAAGTATCAAAGCTGTGGTTGAATTATAATAAATCGATGAATTAATCCAAAATTTTCAGAGTTACTAGATTTGACTTGATCTAACTGTGACTTTGTTTCTAATTTAGTTGAACTCGTTGGTTAAATATATGTATTTTTTAATGCGGAATCATCGTCAAAAGCTAAAGCCAGTTACGTGTAAAATCTTTGAAACGAGGCTCAGATGAAAACAGATCATGACCCTTCGTTTTCACGTCCTTGAAAAGGACTTGAAGTAATTCAAGCTTTTTTTTTTTAGTGTCTCTGATTAATGTCCGTCTTTCACTCAATATTCCCGTCGTCTTCCGCTTCGTCCACTAATAACTGACACATAATTTAATTTCTCCTCCACGCAGCACATTTCTAACAGTTTTTAGTCAAGGGAATTGTTGCGATGGGACACGGAAGGGACACGAATATTGCGACTTTTCCTCAAAATCCCCTCATCCTCATCTTCTG
This sequence comes from Maxillicosta whitleyi, assembly GCA_029822895.1. Classification (NCBI taxonomy): domain Eukaryota; kingdom Metazoa; phylum Chordata; class Actinopteri; order Perciformes; family Neosebastidae; genus Maxillicosta; species Maxillicosta whitleyi. Next base: position 8,080,371 of record JAPSES010000124.1, on the reverse strand, counting down.
GCCTCATCCCGTCTTATCCAGTTGTCTTTCTTCTTTCGCAGCTCAGCACCATCTGTTCGTCTTTAGCTGAGAAGGAGTTCACTTTCCCCACTGGTTTCTCAATGAGCTTCTGTTAAACTCATTATGTGACATTGTGATTCTCCCCCTCCTGCCCTCGTTTCTAATTTATTAGAAAGTCAAAGCTTTTCTTTAAACCCCCGTGTCTTAATGGCATCACAAGCCCTTTTGATATCGCCATAAAAGTGGGGCATATGACTCCGAAACCCCAGCAGCAAAAATATCTTACGATTATTTAAGACTATTCATGTTATCAGAAGACAAAACGGCCTGTAATTGTTCAATTAATCAAAAAGTCAAAAAAAAAAAAAAAAAAATCAGACATAGGTTGATGAATAAAAACTTACTGCACAATTTACTTTGGTTAATTCACATCAGTTGCTTTTTTTTTTTTTCCTCTTAGAGGCTGAAGGTTGTAATAATGGATATTAAAATGTAAATTCACATTCTATTTTTTAACAGCATCTTGTTAACATTGAAAATAAATGATCTCCTGTGAACTACATAATTATAATAAATAAATAATAAAGTGATTAAAGGAAGCAGTGACTGTCATTGAAAGGCATATTCCTTAACAGAAATAAAACACATGCCACATGAGCGTCGAAATCATCAAAGGTATTACAATTAGATGCCAGCTTAAGAGGCAGGAATCTTCTGAACACTAATATAAATGATAATAAACCCCTTTAAGTCTGCCATTATAACAGGTGTTTTCATGTTTTCTTTGCAATACAAGTATCAGAAAGAGTCTTTTTTGCCATTTTTTGCACCTTTGTTTTCAGGAAGAACTTTACTTTCAATATTTGGCATTTAAAAATAGCATGTTTTAGTAAAACAAATACGTTTTTCAGCATGTTTATTATCAGAAACAACTGTAAATGTCCATAACAAAAAGTTTTGAGATTGCAACAATAAAGTAAAACTAAGAAAAAATCTTTAAATTTTTAGTTATTTCATTTCCAAACTTGTTTTTTTTTTTTTTTTTTTTGCCTGCATGGAAATCTCTGAAAAACTTTTACTTGTAATAGAGTCCCACATTGTTGCCATAAAGTGTTATATAGTGTCGGAAATCTCAGGATGTCAACTTTCTGATGCCATTTGAATGTTGTGAATCGTGCAATCATTTCAGTTATAGTTATTTAAGAGTTTTAGTAATTTAAATGTTGTAAAATGCAAAATACAGCACTGGAGAGATTGCCATTGTTTTTTTTTAAATATATATTTTATTTTGTGGTTTTTAGTTCCGTAAAACCCCAAAAAAACAAAGGCTCAAATGTGTGTAACAACTAATTAATTAATTAATTAACTAGCGAGTTCTTATTCAAAGAAAGAAACAGGGGCAGAGGACAGTCACTAATGTACAGATCTAATCCTAAATCCAATTTAACTTCCTCCAAACATAGTCTAAGAGACATTGCTATTGTTAAAGGGTTAATAGAAAAATGTGCGAAATCTAGAAAAGGAACAAGAATAGATGAGAATTCAAGTAATGTGTTTTTTTGTTTTTTTTCCTTAATACTAGTAATGTAGCATACATTCAACGCAGACTAACCCGTTCACATTACCAGGACTCCACGGACCAGTACGTCATGTCACCCTCATATGGCTTCAGTCTGTAGTTATGCATATACTTTATCTCTGCATATACAGGGATAGTGCTCCTCATTCTTCTTCTGAAGGTGAAATCTCTGCAGGCCTCGACCGAAAGAAATGATTGATTTTAATAGAACTACTTTTTTCGCTCCTCAACATATCCTCCTCCTACACCCTCCTCCTCTATCCCATGTCCATGTCCCTTCCCCTCCATCTCAGGGGCATATGTCAAGAGGAAGCAAGCATCTGCTCCTTGAGTGGGATTTTGTGACAGGCGCTGCGTCGGTCTGTGCCAGAAGTCCGTCTGTGACACAGTGGCAGTATGGCCATGCGCTGCCGGGCGACACAACATGACACAGACTGAGGAGAGAGGGTGTTTTTTTTTTTTTTTGCACTTGTGCTTGGGTGGAAGAATCTTCAAATGCTGTTAGTCTCACAGCAGATTTGTGTAGGACGAGAGTTTAGAGCCGCAATTGTCAGCGTGAAGGACTGTGAGCGACAACAGTTGAAAATGAAAGGAAGAATAAAGGCAGCGGGAAGAATTGACAGAAATGATGCAAGTGTTTATTATGAGCGAGGATCACTGCTAAAACCGTCATATAATGAAGAACGTTCAAAAGCGAAGGCCAAGTGAAGTATTGTGTTGACAAGCTTCATGCGAAACAGGTGGAAAAACCTGCTTTAGGATTTAGGAGAAGATGTTGGAAGAAGGTTTTTTGTGCCGGCAGAAGGACAGTCAAATGGTGCTTTTCCACTACATGGTACCGGCTCGACTCTACTCGACTCTTTCACTTTTCCATTACTTAAAAGGAACCTGGGACCTGATACTAGTTCTTTTTGGTACCTCAGCTGAGGTTCCAAAATGTTGGGACCGACACTAAAACATGACGTCACGAAACTGCAGACGCTGCTTGGTCAGACAGTTTTCTCTGTGACCCGAGATTTACAAAAATCAGACGCGGAAGTAGACAGTGAATAGCGAAATATTAAACCACATGATGACAGAACAAAACTACACCATAGACGGTCACGTAGATTCAGTCTTTGGCGGCGGACGTAAAAATCCAGACGAGAAAATATGCAACAAGCGAGTTTTCGGTGACTCTCTGAGCAGACGACGTGTCGGAGTAATGAGTCGAGCTGAGACCAAGGTTATAATAGTTTTGCGTTTTTGATTATAGTTTAGTTTTATTTGACTTTTTCCCCCCTCTAATTCAGTTAGTTTTAATTCGTTTTTTAAAGTGGGTTGGCTAGTTTTTATTAGTCTTCCTTTTTTCCAAATGCTTAGTTTTAGTTTAGTTATTATTAGTTTTAGTGTTAGTTATATTTTTTTCCCTTGAAGTATTCCACATATTTTATCACCTGTTTCCACTACGAGGCACTTGCTTTTTTCTGTCTCAGTCATTTTCAAAGAAATCCCAAATCAGACTCTGCCGCTTTCTTCCAACCTTTGTTCTTGGGTAGTGGAATGAGTAGAATCCGACTTTGACTGAGAAGTGTCGGACCATGAGGTGCCGTAAAGGTGCACCCGCTCACGTAAAACTGAGCGAAATAAGGTGATTTCATACCAATAAAAAAAAACCAACTTATAAACTGATTGTCAAAGGTGAAAACGAAGGGCGTTTCACCTAAAATTTCAGTTTTGTAAACACACACCTGCTGTGTTTCAGTTAGTTACAGTTTTTTTCTTTTTTTTGCTCCAAGTCTTTTTATTAATATTTACACATGAAATGATATACAAAGTGCATGAATTCAAAGACTGAATGGTAAGAAATTGTACATGACATGGATAAGACAACAATCACCCCCCCATCCCTGCAACAAGAGCACTGTACCTTAGTAAAGCAATGTAGACCTTAAGAGAAAAATAAGTAATAAATTGAAACAAAAATAAATAATAAAAACAATAATAAAAAAAAAAAAAAAAAGGTCAACCTTTGATTAAGAGCTTACTTGTCTAATTTCTCTATATAGACTAAAAATGGTTTCCAGATAGCGTAGAATTTTTGAATACATCCTCTAGTAGAATAGCGGATCTTTTCCAGTGTCAGATGGTGCAGAAGATCATTGATCCACATTTTGAAGGTTGGGGGAAATTTCTCCTTCCACCTGAGAAGTATTAATCGCCTGGCAATTAAAGATGCAAAGGCTATCATATTCTGTGCCTGGTGATTCAGATGAATGCCTTGAGGCATTATTCCAAATATGGCTATGATGGCAGACGGTTCAAGAGAAATTTGTAAAACATCCGAAAAAGTTTTAAAAATTGACTGCCAGAAATTAGCTAGTTTTGAACAGTCAGTTTTTTCTTTTAATTGTAGTTTGTATTTATTTCAAAAATGTTTTTTCAATTTTATTTTTCGCTCGTTTTCGTTAATGATTATAACCTTGGCTGAGACGAGCTAGTCCCATGTACGTGGAAAAGAACCACAGGAATACTGAGTAGAGTCGAGTAGCGTAGAGCCGGTACCATGGAGTGGAAAAGCGCCGAAACTGAGAAGTGTCCATTTAGCTCCTTCATTATCACTGCTCCTCCACACATCATTGCACAGTGAAGTTGATACGTCTGTAGCTGTATGATGTCACAGACAAATAACAGGTTTATCTTTCTCTAGGTCTATTAACATGGTTTAAGTTGGAATAAATAACTTCATTCTCCTTATTTTGATTCAGATGTTGTTACAGAAGTGAGACTGAGCATCTGTTGAGATCTCCCTCTCACTAGTGGCTTTTCCTTTGGACATATGTGCGACACTTCAACGATATTTACTGCATGATAAGTGCATAATGTCAGTTTTTGCATTAAATCACAAATGCGATGATTTGTTTATTTATTATCGCAAGATGACATGAGAAGTCATTCCTTAAAGCATGGAAACAAATGTAAATATCGTGTTGATTTAAAGATATATTTATTATTGTAATATATTAGCCCTCTATCCTGTACTGAATTTTAAAAAACGATTAGGGTCATTTCTCAATATGTCTTCTTGTCTGTTCTGGTGAAACGCCATCAGTTGTGGTCCACTTGCAGGTTCGCATAAACCAAGAACGAATGGAACACTCGGATATAATAACAATAATAATGGGATAAATAAATCCCAAGATGCAGTTCGTGCTGGCCCACCGGTTCGGGCAGCAGTTGGGCGGTTGTTGGCCCACTGCTGATCTAGTCAGTCGGTCCCAGGCACCGGCTGAAGCGACGAAATGTATTAGTCTCGAAAAACATGACGCAAATACTTGTACAAATGTATTGAAAGCAAATCAAGCGCCATTGTGGTGATTGGAGGGAAATACAGCAGAGACGGGGAGGAAAGTTCACAAGTACGCAGCTGTTCCAGTTACATGTAGACTTGCGTTCTTAGGAAGCACGTTCTCCTTACCAAGACCGTACTCTGCGTTCTTGGTGTTGAGAAACGGCCTCTGTTTCCTGGTGTGTCCGGACCATGTTTCTTTTAAAACTTTTCATCTTCGCTTGTTGTAACGTCTGTCAACATCGTTGTTTTTTTTTTTGTTGTTGTTCACATGAATACATACCAAATGCGCTACGCCTGAAAAACCACCAAAAAGATTTAAGTTTTTTGCGAAATTGTTTTTATATTAAGTTATATTCGCACAATGTGAGGGTCAGTGGAAAAGCCACTAGTGTATCTTTTTCCTTGGTCTTAGTTTTCTTCATTTTGTTTGAAAATTCAGAAAGTATAAAGACTTAAATTCAGTATATTGTGCAGTTTATTGACCTTGACATGGTGTGATTCAATGCGGGGATGTGTCAGTGTCCTCTGCACATCTAACTGTGAAACACACACTGACTGCCGCCATGAGCACCTGCTGGACTGCCAATACATGGACACGAACCAAACAAAAGGTGACGGCACCGATGCATGGGTACATGCACACACTGCATACAATAGCACAGAGCACACAATATGTCTCAGTATTTCTGTGCGTTCTATATGATAGTACTACGAGGGAAGGTTGAAGGTTGCTAATCCTTCACGTTAAAAAAGACCGAAGGTAACGCAACATAAATGAATGAACTGGACGAAATATATTGCAAATCGCGACATTAAACGAACCATTTATTTATATTTTAGGGCAACATATGCTAGTTCTTTCAGTATATATAAATATAAGTGACTTTTTTTTCCTTAAAGTTATATATATCCACAAAAACTGTTTTATTTTATTTTATTCATTCATTTTTTTTTTTTTTTTTGGAGATACATAAATACAATAATAAAAATAACATTAATATAATAGAATAAAATGTCCATTGCTTAATCAGAGCTCATAAAATGCTTCTGAAAATAAAGGGGAATGATGATGTTTACAAATGTTCAAATCTCAGTTTTCACAGGAGCTCGTATGTTTCGTGCATTTTGCATCTGTTAATATTAAGCATAAACGACGACATATTCATCCTGCAGATTTGGAATAAAAAAGAAAAAAAAACCCCAAATGATATAAATAATTAGCCCTAAGTATATTCAAATAACATGCATTGCCACACACCCACGCTCATGGCATGCACTTTTAAGACCTCTTCGCTCACCAATTTACTGGAAGAATAAACAACAGCGAGGGGAAAGAAAAGAGTAAATGTCATTAATAAAAAAGAAAGTCGAGCTAATTGTGTTGCATGCTCTGGAAAAATCAAAAATCCATTAGAGAGGGCAGAAAGGACACTGAACATGGCTTTTTGAAAAACAGATAATCGTTCACAAAAGAAGAAAACCAAGTGCGCTTTTACCTTTAATTTAGCCCTATATCCCCATTTTAAGATGGTTGTCTTGTGCACGTCTATCCCTGTGTGTGTGTGTGTGTGTGTGTGTGTGTGTTTGTATGTAAGTGTGTGTATGTTAGTGGTTTTCTGCTTAATGCATGCCAATGAGTCACACACAAGGCAACTTTATCTAATCTCCATAAATGACCACAGAGTTCAGGAAGGTCAGCCACACACACACACACACACACACACACACACACACATGCACACGCACATCCTCATGAGAGAGAGCATAAGGAGATGGTAATTGAGAGAAATTAGAAGAAACGATGGAAAGGACCGGTCAAAGTGAAGAGGAATGAGCGAATGGACTCTGCGATGAAAGAGTTCACTTAGTGTTTGCTCTGCTTTACTGCTCAGAAAGGTCAGTTCGCTCTTATACAGGATAAGACTTTTTTTTTTCTACTGACCGTGGAGTTGGTCGGTAAATCTTAAGACTGTCATTTTGAGGGATGTTTGGGAGTGAGATACCGGGTTTAACAGGTGCTTCATTGTGGATCACTCCCATTTACACAACACTGACACCTGTCAACATCAGAACACTAACACTAACTACATTTACAGACACATTAGCATCCTGGTATCGATCGAGATTTGGTATTTACGTGATCTACACAGAAATCCGGAGACTCAAATCTGTGTTTACGCGATAAATGCCTGTGATGTTTGCAACATGTTGTAATTTAATGTGACATGTCATTAGGTGCTTACTAACTTAAACCCTTAAAGACCCGGTGCTACTTTTACGGCATTCATAACCACTCTTTAAAGCAGTGTTTCCCAACCAGGCGTACACGTACCCCTAGGGGTACGCGGAGGTACTGCAGGGGGTTACAAAAACTGTAGTCCAAAAACTCGTAATATTCGTTATATGATATGGTCAGTTATTTTTATTCCAAGAAAATATATTCTTTAATCTTATGTTGAATTAAGTTGATGCTAAAAAAGAAGGAGAGAGAGCCTGACGAGTTTATGTTCAATTTAAGAAGATTAAATAAAAGGATTTTCATCTAATAACCACTGTGTTGTGCTCTATTTTTGGAGAATTATTGACGCATATGGGGTACTTGTGGTACTCAAGCCAAAAAAGGTTGGGAAACACTGCCTTAAAGGAGTGATATTTGCTTTTTTTTTTTTTTTAAATAGAATTACGCGTTTTAAAACATTTCCCTGTGGTCTACATAAGCTGTAAATGCTCTGCTTGGGTCTGAATTCTTCATTAATTCAACTCCACTGGTCCGTCTTCAACCCTATTTCTGGGTAATGACACCAGAACGGTCATTTTGAGCGCTGGCCCTTTAAATGCACACGACCCACTTCACAGCCCACCCCCTACAGGTTGTTGAATACACGCTCTGTCCTGTTCAGCCACTTGTGTTCATTAATAATTACTTAATAACTGAACATTTTAGGTAATCGTCTTGACCTTATATGTGTAAATGTCATGATGCAACTAGTTATAAAATGTAACAAACTAAGGAGGAATTAAAACAGCTTGTAGAAATCCACTTGATTTTTGCCTACATTAATATAAAGATACATTTGCAGGACCTGGAGGGTTAGAATTCAAACTTTCTGAACTGTTAGGGTCCAAATACACAAATAAATGAACCAAAGACAAATAAAAGTGACAAAATTTATGTCATTTATCACCATTTATTACAATATCATCCTCTCTTTTTTTGCATTTTTAAGTAAAAATCTGTTATTTTTCCATATTTAATGTACTGATACTGTAGATGTTCATTGAAGCTCACATTTAAATTGAGAAAAAAAAAGACTTTTTCAGCAAATCTATCCGTGTCCATCCACCGTCATTTATCAAACTCAGCAGGTTTTAGTTTTGAATCAATGTTGTAGAAGATGATGTTGTTTCCACGTTGACTACGGAGCCTCTGAACGTCCAAATGGGTCATATCTGATGACCATGAAAAGCGAACAGTCGGAGACACGGTAAACACGTCCTGCAGCTGTTGTTCTGTCAGAACAAGGAGCCGAATGAAGATCTGCAGCTGTGACTGAGTTCAGAGACTCCACAGTCGTGTTTGTGTAGTGTTTTCTATTGGGACCTGACTTGTTTCACTGTTTGTTGTAGGGAAGCCTAAGGGGCGTCCCATTGACTGGTTTAGAACAGACTTCAGACCGTCAGCTTTCCAGTCCCCAAAGTGAGTGAGTACATTTACTATTTACTTTTATTGATCCCTTTATTGAATTTTTTACTTAATAAACACAAATACTGGGGATGCTCCAATACCACTTTTTTTCCCCAGACTGTGTACAAATACTACTTAGTACCTGTCGAAACTGAGTACCAATATGAGTACTTAGTAATCCCATTACAGTTCATAGTTCCTTTTGAAAATGTGCTTTGTTGTCGTTGTCATTAGTCTGACTGAAACAAAGTGCTGATACTGATATTTAATGCGGAATGAACGTTTCTCAGTAAATCCATCAGGGGGCGTCACTCTTAATTAAACATACTGGATAAATACTATGCAGGAAATTCTGCCTCATCTTATGGTTTACACGTTTGTTACAACTTACAGATCAAAAAAAAAAAAAACTACAGACATCACATGACTGAACATCAACTGAAAAATACATTTAACTTAAAAACAACCTGTTACTTTTCCATTCACGCTCACATCGTGCAAATAGAACCTGCTCATAAAAAATTACTCTAATGCACAGGTGTCAAACATGCAGCCCGGGGGCCAAATGTGGCCCGCTAAAGGGCCTGATCCGGCCCCTGGGATGAATTTGTGAAATGCAAAACTTTATTAACAATAATTTTAGTTCAGGTTCCACATTGAGACCAATTCAGTGTCATAATAACCTATAAATAGTCACAAA
>JAPSES010000124.1:8055663-8070976 GCA_029822895.1 Maxillicosta whitleyi | reverse complement strand
TTCGGCCCTCCGCAAATCAAATATATCTGAATGTGGCCCCTGATCTAATGGAATGTAACTTGCAGTCTTTTTTTTTTTTTTTTTTTTTTTTAAAGAAGAAGAAGAAAGTTAGTAATAACAAACAGACAGAAGTAAAGTTTCATTTTCACTTCTGTGGGTGGTGGTCTACACTGCTCCTTACCCCCATAGTATTATAGGATGTAAAGCGGCCCCGCCCTGGGTCGTTGTCAGAAATATGTCAGTAGTTCGTCATTAACTCACTCAGTCGCTCTTTGAACACATCCTCTACCTCCACGGTTCCTGGTGCTATTCTGTCTGGTTACACATCAGAAAACAGACAGAATTGTGTACACAGAGGACAGACAGAACGCTCCGTCTATATCTGTCTGTCTTTAATGTTTCTTCCAGTTAGCGTTGCTTTTGTCACGTCACTTATTTAGAAAAATGTCCACACTGCTGACATTACTCCTCCGTACCAATGTCACGCTGCTGTAAGTGGTATCAGTGCTGTTGTATCAGAGTATTTTTTATAAGTACTAGTACAAGCGCTTAGTATCAGACCCGATACCCAATGCTGATATTGGTATCGGTGCATTCCTAAAAAATACCCATGCCAATATACTTATCCCCCCACCTATTCCCTACTTTTGAGGAGAAATAAAAGAAAAAGAAAGATAGAAAGAAAGAAAGAAAGAAAGAAGGCGTCAATTCAATCTAAAGTGGGTCAGACCAATAAAACACTATCACACTAAACTATAAATAATGAAAACCACATTTTTTCTCTGTTTCTGTGTAAAAAAGAAAGTTAAATTACACAAAAAATGTACATTTACAGACTAACCTTATACAAAAAAATGTGAACATCCTGAACAAATATGAAACGTCTGAAGAGAATTAAGTGTAATTGTACCATTATTCTACCTGTTATTACTGTGATCTGTACGTTATAATGAACATGTGAAAATGAGGAACTGATAAATCGTAACAAAAAAATGCACTTTTTTCTTAATGCATTTCTTTTTGTTCATGTTTTCCCTCATGTTTTAAAGGATAGTTTGTAGATGTAAACATTTTAATAATACAATTTGAGTTTTTTTCACACTAAAACATAGAAACTACACATATAATTGTGGAACTGATATCATTTATATATTATTATGTTATTATTTTAATGATCCGGCCCACTTTAAGTAATATTGGGCTGCATGAGTTTGACCCCCCTGAGCTCAGGACATGATGTTGACGTGCACAAACACAAATATGGGCGACTTTAAGAACAAGCACTATCCAGGACACTGATGGTGCTAAGGTCAACAGGTGGGAGGTACTTAAAAGGTGCCATAGACGTACATATGTTTTTTTTTTGTTTTTTTTTACATATTACATCAGAAAAAGCTGATTAAAAACAGCAGAAATAAAAGAAAAACAAGTTGACAGTGAACATTACTTATCAGCGTTGTCCACCGTTAGAGGAGGAGCGGGTTTTTTGTCATGCAAATGTGCAAAATGTTTTTTTTTTCCTGCAGATCTCTGACCTCACGTCTACTGTTTTTACTCAGTCATGCATACTGTCACCTTCATTCTAAACCATTTGATGGTAATGAAATGGTACGGCCGATGCACTCGACACGTGAAAACACAAGTAATGCATCTAAAGAATTAACTCGCAGTTTTTTCATATGTTTGAGCATTCGAGCAGGACTTGACTCCAAAGTGACACTGATGTGGAAATGATCATGTAATTATCACTTCATCAGTATGAATTTATGGTGAATAGAAGGCTTTCATTTGCCATGTGGGGCTTTGATTGACAGTTGTATATGACAGCTCAGTCAGACATTTGGACTTACTCTGTGCTGACTTTCTTTTTTGTTTTGTTTTTCATTTTTCATTTTATCGAAAGAAATACGTTTTTTTTTTTTACCAACATTGAACAATTTTACAGATGCACGTAAACCATATACATCCAGAGAGTGGATGTAAAAAACAAACATTTACAGCAGGTTATCACTGTCCAGACATACAGGGTTTCAGAGTAAAGAAACAATATATAAATAGATAAATAAAAACACATAAAAACATATTTCCTTCAGTTAGAGGATTTTGAGTCCATATTCATACAGTCATCTCAGCAAAATCGAGTATATACCAAGTATATTTTTACTCATTTCTTGTCAAAATACCTCATCATACTTAAAATAAAACATAATCACATAAAGAGTAACTTTACAGTGTGACATAAGAGTTTATTTTTTGACAATAGATCTTGAAATTCTTATTATTATCTTATTATTATTATTATTATTAAGTTAAATTTCACTTGTTCCATTTTTTTTTTTTTTTTTTGCTTAATTCAAGCAAAACATATGCCAGCAGAACAAGTGAACATTATCTTGAAAAATTGCCTTTTAGGTCATAGGTGTCCAACATGTGGCCCGGGGGCCCAATCCGGCCCACCAAAGGGTCTAATCTGGCCCGTGGGATGAATTTGCAAAATACCAAAATTACACTTAATGGTGGAATAATCAAAGAAATGGTGTCAAAATTATTTTAATTCAGGTTTCATATACAGACCAATATGATCTCAAGTGGGTCAGACCAGTAAAATACTATTATAATAATCTATAAATATTGACAACTACAAAAATATGGATATAACCTGAACAAATATGAACAACCTGAAATGTCTTTAGAGGAGTATTTGCAATGTTACCAATATTCTGCTTATTACTAAATGTTTTGTGTATTTGTAATAGTTGTGATGCATATGTGTAAATGATAAACTGATAAATTGAGGCAGAATATTGTTAAAATTTCACTTATTCTTAATATATTTCAAATTCATATTGATATTTTTCAGGAAACTTTGTACATGTAAACATTATCATAATATAATTTGACTTTTTTCACAGTTATTATTTGACTGGTCCGGCCCACTTGAGGTCATATTGGGGGTGGCACCCCTGTTTTAAGTGATTATGTCCTCTTTTAAGAGTAATGAGATATTTTAACTAGAAATGAGAAAAATACACTTTTAATTGATTTAGGTTTTTGCAGTGTATCTCACCCAGTGTTGCAGTCTGTGCTGACTTTCAAGTGTGGTTGTGGTTCATAACTTTCAGAGTCAACACAATGAAATGATGCAAACGCTTGATGAAATTAGTTAGTTTGCTTCTTTCATAGACTCTTAAGTGTTTCCTCCTGTTCATTCCAGAACCATAGAGTTAAGAGGGCTTTAATTTGAGCATTAAAATAAAGAGATCCATGATAAAATTGTGAGTCGTCAGCATAAAAATGGCAAGAAAGTGTTTAACTGTACATATTTTAGTTGTGTCTCCAAGCTCTAGACAGGTCAGATCCTTTTGCCAATAACTAAAATGATGAATAGGTTTTAATTTTTAATGCTTTACGGTGTGTATGTGTGAGCGTATACACATGCTTTGATGAGATCTTTCATTTTGTTCTTATTATAGAGGGGGTGATTTTTGTCTCTTTGTGAAGGATTCGCCGCCGTCCATTTTTGATTTTGTCTGTTTTTACATTTTGTGGTTTTGATCCCAGCATGAAACCTGGTGAGAGGGGTCTCAGGGGTGGGTCATTACATTGCATGTGCATGTGCATGTGCATATGTGTGTGTTTTCTTTTTTTTTTTTTTTGTGCGACGCTGGCATCATCCGCCGTCTCTTTGAGGCCATCTGGAGTCGGCACATGTGGGAAAAGCCAGCGTTAGCTCTGATTGTGAGTGTTGGTGTGTGCGACTGTGACATACCCACGCCTTACAGCTCATTTCAAATTCACCTCCAGCCGAGTACATGTGTATCCATCCATCCATTAACCAATACAGCATCTTTCTCCTCGTCGTACTTGCGGGAAACAATAACGCAGCATCATGCACGATCAGACACAAATTAGCAGAAGAAGCGTGTCACTGGTGTTCCGATCCCTGAATTTACTGACTTGTTCCTTATATAACTGCTTCACTCCTACATCTTTGTCTGGACAGGAATAATGACTAAAGAGATTTGTTATATACACTTGATAAATGAAGTGTAGTATGTAGTATGTAGTATGTAGGCAGCCATTTATCAGCCGAACTGCCACTTCCTGGTACACACACAGCGACTCTGGGTCACTACAGTATCACGGAATAATCGTGATTAATCGTTACTGTATCTGCAGATTAGTCGACTACTAGAATAATCGTTAGTTGCAGCCCTTATTTTTTATTTGAGTTCCTCCAGCACATGCCCAGTCTGATGATAATAATAATAAACGCAATGAATTAACATGCATAGAGAAGAGTCATAGCATTAACTACCATGTTCTCTCTGCAAAATGGGTTAAGATACAGTGTTTTCAATATGAAACAAGTGGTTCCAGGCAAAACAAACCCTGCTCCTCACATGTATTGGAGCTTATTTTGGCATGGATCCAGCTGATGTCATCATGTCTATCCATGCATGTGTTGATGTCAGTATATTAATAGCCTTTATATACATTGAAAAAATGTCATTCGTGCAATATTTGACGTCAACAGGAGACATTCAGTGGATTTAACTGCACTAATAGTTCTGATCCTTTTATGGGTCAGTACTGTAGTGGTTCATAATGTTGGAGCTGGAACAGGTTATTTCAGTCTGACTGCAGTAAGTGTCCTCTCATGTCTTTAACGTCAATGCCAGGACTGATGAGGATCATGAGGTTTGGGACAGAATGGTTCAGGGACAATGAGACATCATTTTCACACATGGTTTAGCCTCCATAAAGTCGAGACTAATTTAGGATGTGATGGAGACTGGATGCAGTGGTTCGATTCTGCATCATCAATAATGAAAAAATGAATGAAAGTATGGATGGAACAAATATTGTGAACCTTATTGTGACACTATGTAAGAATTATGTGGTAAAAAAGATGTCACAGTGAATGTTGCAATCAAAACTAATGATGGTGCAGTCAAATATTACATGCAACTTTTTTTTTTTTGGGCCGGGCAGTGACGGAAATTGAAACAAAATGGATGTTTTTTTTAGCTATGTGAAATTTTGACCATTATACCTAAATGGGAGAAGAAAAAATTTGAAAAATTAATTTAAAAAAATTGAATGAGATCTATTTTCGGTCACTGGAAATGTACAAACCAACCAAAAATAACCCCCCTTCCTTCCCCTTTTGATGAAATTACATAAATTATTGTAAATCCACTGTGAAGCCTGAGTGTGATTAATAGAAATAGTCATTTTCCTGAACCTTTTGTGCTGTGAAAGTGAAACTCCTATGTACACTGTTGCTATGTACGCATGTTGTTTTCATACACATTAGTCCCAGTTACACATTTTCTACCAAAACTAAATCACATTACCACAATCATTTCATTAGAATCAGAATATTTTAATCCACCTTTATTGACTACAGTGTATATATACATGGAATATGTCCATACCTGTCCAATTCTAACTTTTCATTACTTATTTAACAAACCCCAAAAGTGTTTTTAAGCTAAAGAATAAAGGGTTTATACTGGTGTTAAATGCTTATAAATCTGGGCGTTCCGGCCCTCGAAAGTAACTGCACTTCAGAGGAACTGCAACCTTTGAATCATATCCACATGGGAACTTGAAGCATTATTTATGTCACAACAATATAAATATTTAATGTATATTTATGTTTTTTCCCTTGTCCTGCCGCTTTATATCAGGCTCTGTAATCCCCAGTCTTTTTTTTTTTTTTATCCCAGTAGAAGGATTTGGGCATAAATGACTGAGACAAAGTCATTAATAGTAGATTTGCAGGTGAAATCCAGGCTTTCACCCCATGTTTTACAGCCATGACCCTTGGCTGGTACTCCATCAGTATTATGGGATAGAGTCGCTCACGTGAGGAGGCCCTTATGCGCTGCTATGTTCGTGGTGACATCCTTAAAAGATAACAAAATGCTTGCACTGAATCAAACTGACACACGCGTCCATATATTTTGACGTCAGCGTACACACACACACACACACACATACACACACACAAGCAAGCATTTAGCACAGTATAGGGTCGGAAACGCACACTTTCAAACACACACAACCTACTGACTGTGATCAAGAGAACAATGTTCCGCTTTGCACAGCGATCGGTCTCCCTCTTTCACCTTTTCTCTCCTCATCTTTTATCTTTCTCTTTCATCCGTCACTCAATCCCGTTGAGCCCGGGACCTGAGCAGCTGAGGTCTGCCTCCACCGACTCCAGTTGGACCCACACACACACCCACGCACACAAAATAATTTGCATTCACACTTGTACTCGCACGACCACACACACGCACACAAAATAATTTGCATTCACACTTGTACTCGCACGACCACACACACACACACACACACACGCCCCACAACACTTTATACATTGGCTGCGATTAATTTTCTTGTCTCATTTGTTTGAATCAAGACCCTTAAGAGTGCATACAAACGCTGACCTTGAGACACAGAAGATTACACACTTGAACTCCAAACTGAAGAGACGTGCATCCTCCGAGTGGCGGAACCTTGTGGAAAAGCGACAACATACTTTTCTAAGAGACTGGAGGCAGGCACTTGAGGGAAAATTAAATCTCTCCAAGGATGCTGTCGGGGCATTGAGAAAAGATTGGCGTTTTGTGTCTAAATACATGTACACTCAACTGGCTTGCTTCATGTATTCTCAATTTTTTATATGTTTTTGTTTATGGTGGATTCATTTATGCTGCTTTAAATGCTGTTCCAAAGGTGCAGAAACTTGCCTTGGAAGGTTTTGCACAAGATTTTTTATTTAGTACACGGGAGTGACAAAGTTTGAATTTAATTTTTTATTTACAATGGATGAAGAGATGAAGTGGTTACTCAATTAAACGGAGAATATAAATAAATAAATACAACGTAATTGCACTCTTTTTAGTCCAAAGTCAGAAGAAAGTCCCATCAGTGGCATCTAGCTCTTCCTGGAGGCTTATTTTTTTCCCCACTGATTCTCCAATTGTAACTGTCTAGGTCATTACCTTGTCTTTTATGTCTTTTAAAATTAGTTTTCATAATGTGAGCTCTTTTTATCAAGTAATAATTTCTGAGCTTTTTTTTTTTTTTTTTTCCGAAATTGATTGAGCTTGTAAGATGGTACATGACCGTTTCAAAACCAAGTTACAAATGCTATATTTTCATTATTCATAAATGTAAGAACAAATCTAAACCTAAGTGGAATATTTTTTTTTAGAAACTCTGTCACAAACATCTATAGAAAACCAGATTTATTTTTATTTGCTGTAGTGTCCTTTATCCAGGACAAAGGGGAAGTAATACCATATTTACTTGCTTTTGAAGAATATCAGAGCACATATTCACATAGACTTACAACATATTAAAAACATGGAACGTAGTACTATTATAATTGATGCTGTTATTGTTATGTTTATGCAATTCTGAGTGCATGGACAAGAATAAATAAAATTGTTGCCCCTGTGAAACTACACCAAGGCCACTGAAATCACCACAACAGAGCACGATCACATAATTTTACACAGTGTTCCTCACATTTCATGTTACTTTCTGGAAGACAGTGGTCCAAAAAGCCCAAGATACTATGTATTCTGTCCTTGAGCTTTGAGTTTTCAACATCAAACACTTTGCTGATCTACATCTAGACTCTAAACATGTAAATGAAGAATTAGATTAAACTAGAGTGGGTTTTTGACAGGATTTGTTCTTGATTTTGACCTTTAACCTCAAAGGACAATAACTCATAATCACGTTTATAAGTAAGGGTGTATGAAAATATCGGTTCTGCAATATATCAGGATAATTGCGTTCAAGTTTGTTTATTTTTCTTTTTTTTTATGCAAGCTCTTTTATATTTCTATCTTCACATGGGTATTTTGCTCTAGTATCGTGATATTGCAGGTCATACATGCAGTTTTTTGATAACTATTTTGTTAAATAATGGCTATTTCATGCACCTTAAAAGCACTTTTTACTGTCTGATGTTAGTTTTCCAGGAAATAAAAGAAACAAAACAAAAAATATCGCCTTATTAGTATCGTGATATATCGCGATATATTGTTTTGAGATAAACAATAGGATAAAACAATCTGGCAGAACTAACAAAGAAACAATACAGGTCACGTTCATAAGAGGTTTAAGTAGCAGTTAAGACTTTAAAACTATTAAATATTGAAATAGTGTTTAAAGTTACAGACTAAATACTTTCCGCGTCTTCTGCTCTCAGTTTTTTTTTTTTTTTTTCCATTTTTGCTTCTGTAAACAATGCAATACCTCCACAGTGGGATCAAAAAAGTCTTATTTTTATTGAGTAAAACTAATCTCCAGGATGCAAATGTCACTCATGCTGTAGTAGTAGTACTAGAAGTGCTTTAAAGGACATTTTACCCTGAATTATATTGTGCCGCAGCTCTACTTATCGCAAGTTTAAGTCAAGTTTCACTCCTAAGCATTTTGAAAATCGCATAGAGTTTTATTGAAGGATTTGCTTGCATTGAGAAATTAAAAGCTATTATCCTTCACTCCTTAGTTTCTATTGTAAGTTTTTTTTCCTATTACTTGTCTGATTACTTCTTTCAGTGAGTGAAGGGCAGAGTGGCACTGACCCAAGTGCTTAACAAAATGAAGCTTTTTTTATTGCCATGGTCGTCATGTATATTATCCAGTGAAAGCTGATGTGCTAATGAAGTGTCAGGTCAATTAGCATGATTTAACTGAAAGAAATTGTTTTCAGAACTTATAACAAAGTTCGAAAAACTACGACAAGAGTATTCGTAAAAATTGTTTTAGTAAAAGCAAGGAACCTTTGCCGCGTTAGTATTACTGCTGCTCTCAATTTGAAATGTCTAGGTCAGTGCTCTTTTGCATTTTCTGTTTTGATTTTTAATGAGTGTTCATTCGCCTCTTTGTTCAGTCGTGAATTGTAAGCAGGAGCACCCTGAAAAGTCAAGTTTTTTTTGTTTTTTTTTTCCACCGGCGTTTGAAAGAAGAGGGGAGCAGGCTGGAGCAAAGACAATTGATTGAGACTGACACAGGCGCGCACCTCTGAACACACACGCGGGCGTAAAGATGAAAGAATCAGTCATTCAAAACTTTCTCCGAACCCACAGGTTGTGTCGCAGAGGGAACAGAGAGATGAAAGGCGAGGAAAAGTGCGAATGAAAGAGAAAGGTAGAGCGGCAGGGTGACTGACTGGCAGAGTAGATCGCGTGCCAGGCCACTGTCACTGGTACTTAAAGGGCACACACTTGAACAAATACACACACACACACACACACTGTATAGCTTAACCACTCCAGTACATACATAGATGCAGAAATGAGAATCACAGGATAGTTTTAAGCACATTTAAAGTAACAATCGCAGGTTTTGTACAGTTTTGACTGATAAGAACACACACACACACACACAAACACTCACTAAACACAAATTAGCTAATGATGTGTTGTCAAAGTTTCCTCTTCACTTTGTTTCTGTACTGGTTACCATGACGCCCAGGGGCTGTCACTCCGACAACTGTGCATCGGTGAGTAATGAACACACACAAACAGACACACACACACACACTTTAACACGCTCGGCGACGGTGTACAAGTGACTGCGGGTGCCCACATCAGAATGCAGGTTGGAGGTTTGACATTCCTGGAGGCTGTGTCCGTCTAGCCAGTTAGGGGGAGGACAGCCAATATCACACACACACACACACACACACACACACACACACACACACACACACACACACACACACACAGTGCTAACCCGACTATCTGATGAGCCTAATGCTGATCCAAGTCAATAGTGAGAAAAAAGATGGGCTTTTAAATGCTATACCTCTTACCAGGACTGTGTGTGTGTGTGTGTGTATGTGTGTGTGCGCTGGAGAATAGGTGTTGGGGCTTGAATGTATTTGTGCTTCCTCAGTGTGTTTTCCTTGATGCTTGTCTCTGCATGTGTGTGTGTGTCCTATAGTAGTAATGAAGGCAGTCGCAGAGATTATCACAGTTGGGCGCTCGCAGACCTCAAGGTTAAAGGAGCACAAAGGCGCAGCAGAAACACTGTGGCGCGCACGTGTGTGTGTGTGCGTGTGTGCGTGTGTATGTAATTGTGCGCATGTCTTTGTATACGCGCACACGGGGATGTGTGTGTGTAGGTAAGATTTAAGGACGAGACAGCGCAGCCACAATAGGCGTGATGATTGATTGGCTTGATGCTGAGAGACAGAAAGGGCGAGTGAGCCAGCAAAGAATTAAGAAGCAGAGAGAGAGAGAGACTGGAAGAGAATAATGTAAGGTTTCTCAAAGATTACTTAAATTTTTGCCTCCAAACAGGAAATTTTGCAAATGTGACCTGAAAGTCGCAGGAGTAATTAGGTGAATTAAATGTATAGAGCAGTCACACACACAATACATGATCTAATATAGTGTAAAAAAAGGCTGCAGGAAATGCGTGTACATAAAAAGCAGACACACATTATCCAAACACTCGTCTATATGTGTGTGTATGTGTGTACGTTTAGTTGCCTTTTAGAGGTCCAGTGTGTAATATTCGTAATTATGCTTTCAGTGGTGTGTAGTTGCCTGCAAATATGAATCTTGTTTTGGTTCCTATAGGGTGAGTCATCTGTTTCCTAAAGAATGTTGTATATTTGTGCAATCAGATTGGACTCCCTCGTACTTTTTCCATTAAACGTCTGATGACATCGAGTGCGAAGGTGCATTACCGTCACTAACTATGTCGGACGTTGCCAGGGTTAATATCCTCTTACTCAGAGCAGACAAACCAAACACTAGCTTTAATGTGGGGCTTTTTTTTTTTATTTATTGTTTTTGTTTTTGTTTTGTTTTTTGCAGGCACATGACAACAAGTTCTGCAGACTGGTAAACGTTATGGTTTAGCATTCAACCGTTACCGTAAAGCACAGGTGTCAAACATGCGGCCCAGGGGCCAAATCTGGCTCGCTAAAGGGTCCACTTCGGCCCTGGAGATGAATTTGTGAAATGCAAAAAATGACCCTAAGATATGAACAATTGTTTTAGTTCAGGTTCCAATCTCAAATGGGTCGGATTAGTAAAATACTATCATAATAACATAAATAATGACAACTCCAAATTTGCAAAACATTTACAAAATCCTTGTAAATGTAAAGATTTTCATGTATTTACACTAAAACAACCTGAAATGTCTGAAGAACTAGCTTCTACTTAACCAATATTCTGCCTGTTATTAAATGTTTTGTGTTATAATGAACATGAAAATGATAAAGTGAGAGACTATTGTTAAAATTACACAGATTGTTCATGTTATCCACATTGTTTGTAGATGTAAACATTTTCATAATGTATATATATATATATTTTTGCTGTAAAACAAAGAGAAGGGTTTAGAGTTGACATTATTTGTATAATATTATGTTATTATTTTTACTGGTTCGGCCCTTTTCAGGTCAAAACTATCTGAATGTGGCCCCTGAGTTAAAATGAGTTTGACACCCCTGCCTTAAAGCTTAGTCACTACTTTAAGTGAGTGTGTAGGACAGTGAATTTAACGCATTTGTGAGTTAGAGTAGAGTGAATCATAATTAGAAGCCGATAGGGATCACTGTGTTTCTGTATTTTATTTTTATTTGTATTTTTTTAATTGCAGTAAGATAAGAAAAAGGTACAATTTTTGTAAAAAAAAAAAAAAAAAAATGCTTCTGGATTCCTTGAAGATCCGCCGTTGATAATTTTTCGAAACTATGTTATTCAGTGTGTGCTAAAACAAAAAAAAAAAAAAAAGTGAGTTCCCTCGAGGTAAACGAAGGGCACTTTTAATTCGTTTCGGAGAAGCCTTGTGCCTGTGCTCGAAGTGTTTCCTTTGGTGTTTACGACTGTTTAGTCAACCTTGCCAAATTACCTCTGAAGTTTTTAATGTCGCTCATTCAATTAAAGTTCGAGGGAGAGCTGAACCTGAGGGGGCAATAAGTCACATATTGGTATTATCCTGCCCTGCTAATTACTGAAGCAATGAACTTTAATTAATATCAGAGGTGGGTGTGTGTGTTAAAGCATGCAAATGGAGGCGTATGTGGCATGTTTCTTTGCATACTTGTGGCCGGCGTTCCTTTATCTCAAGCCATCTCTTTCCAACACACGTACATACACACACTTAGACACACATACACCGGGGGCTGACATTTCCCCAAGTGTCTCGGTTCACGTGAGCAACGCTGACACCGTGAACCCGCGAAGGCTAGCAGTGCCGTTAGCATTAGCATAATTATCGCCGTTATCAGCAGCGGGGAAGAGCAGATTGAACAACAAGAACGACCAAATACACAGCGCGGTGTTGCGCGTCTGTTCCGCTTCATTGACTGATAATCACAACGTGTCAGTCTTGTCCAGGCACGAGCAGTTTGGTCCTAAATACTTGTAACTTCTTCAGAAATCCGCTTGGCTTTTGTCGTCCGTGTCGTGCCGTCAGTCTGTCATAGTAGCGCGGTTGGTGTTGATCCCATCGTCCATGTGGAATAGTGGAAAAACCCATTGACTTTATTTGTGTTTCCTTAAATTACGCTCACTCAAAGGAATGAAAAACACGTAACTGAGCCCATCTCATGCACAATTCAGCTCTTAATCAAAGCTTTACAAAACATTTTCTGCCTGTAGTTAGGGTTAGCAGAGTTATGCTAACACGCTACTTCCTGTGAGTCACGCTTTAACACTGTTATCTAAAAAAGTATTGAACACAGTTTTATTGCAATGCATTGCAATGTATCCATCCATCCATCCATTCTTGCTGTGAGGCACAAGTGCTAACCACTGCGCTGCCCATTGGGCAGCAGCATTAAGGGTCTTGAACCGGCGACCCCATGCATCCCAGGCCATGACCTTACCACTGAGCCAGCCAGCTGCTCTGTGACATTTTATTACAATGTAAATAATGTAAATATGTCCTTTTCTGTCTTTCTTTCTGTCTTTCTCTATCTTTGTCTTTCTGTCTTTCTTTCTCTCTCTTTCTCTCTCTCTTTCTTTCTTTCTTTTTTCTATCTTTCTGTCTTTCTATCTCTCTTTCTATCTTTCTTTCTATCTGTCTTTCTTTCTGTCTTTATCTCTCTGTCTTTCTTTCTTTCTGTCTTTCTTTCTTTCTGTCTTTATTTCTCTCTTTCTTTCTTTCTCTCTGTCTTTCTTTCTTTCTGTCTTTCTATCTTTCTGTCTTTATCTCTCTCTGTCTTTCTTTCTTTCTGTCTTTATTTCTCTCTTTCTTTCTTTCTTTCTTTCTTTCTCTGTCTTTCTTTCTTTCTGTCTTTCTTTCTATCTTTCTGTCTTTATTTCTCTTTCTTTCTTTCTGTCTTTCTTTCTATCTTTCTGTCTTTATTTCTCTCTCTCTTTTTCTTTCTCTCTGTCTTTCTTTCTTTCTGTCTGTCTTTCTTTCTTTCTGTCTTTCTATCTTTCTGTCTTTATTTCTCTCTTTCTTTCTTTCTTTCTTTCTTTCTCTCTGTCTTTCTGTCTTTATTTCTCTCTTTCTTTCTGTCTTTCTTTCTATCTTTCTGTCTTTATTTCTCTCTTTCTATCTTTCTGTCTTTCTTTCTCTCTCTCTTTCTTTCTTTCTCTCTGTCTTTCTTTCTGTCTTTCTTTCTTTCCACCTCCACTCAGTCCGCACAAGAAAATTTTGCATTTCCTCTTGTGTAGACGAAAATAAGGAGGGACTTTTTGTTTAGTTTTTATTTAATTCAAAACATTTCGGTCTCGTTTTCATCAACAATTACACACATTAATCAATGTTTTTAGAAAATCGATGCAATCTCTTCATCGTCTTGTCTTCATCAAAGGGAAAAAAGGTCGTCGACAAACTTATTTCGTCTCGTCTGACAAAATTAACACAAAATCTTAAATTTGACTTTATAATCAACATGAATAAAAAAAATAATCGGTGATTGGTTTTGCATCCTATCATGGATATTATTTTGGGGTGAGTTTAACTGGCTTTGGACGGAAAATAAAGTCCACAAAAAACAAAGTAATTTGGGGTTGTATAGTAAGAAAACTACCATGTTTACTTTTTTGACATTTCTAGTTTTATCTGCAATGGAATCGGACTTAAAGTAGTTCCCTTTACAGTTCCCTTCATTGCTGAAACAGTGGATCCTTCTGCTTCCAGACAGAGGAGTTATTGTCGTAACATCTGTCACATCGTGTATCACTGGAGACCAGAAGCTGTTCTGTTTGGATGGAGTCCTACAGAGGAGTGGCTCACTTCCCTGA
Source organism: Maxillicosta whitleyi (assembly GCA_029822895.1). NCBI lineage: Eukaryota > Metazoa > Chordata > Actinopteri > Perciformes > Neosebastidae > Maxillicosta > Maxillicosta whitleyi. The sequence goes on along the minus strand of JAPSES010000124.1, from coordinate 8,056,721 downwards.
ATAAACAACCATTTAGTGAAAACAGTTGGTTTCATATAGGGCTGTACAATTTACCTCAAAAATATGGTTACCACGGTAACAGAGTGTGCTATAATCACAATGAATTAATCTTATTTTTATGAACTTCCTGTTCTACACGGGGTACCAGGGTGGTTTTCTTTGTTGCTCTAACATGCTAGTACTTAAAATAATGCTACCGCTGCTGGTTGAATGTAAGTTTACATGTTATTAATGTTGGAAAGATGTGAATATTTTCAGAGCACAACTTTGGGCAATTATATTTAAAGTAGGGCTGGGAATATTAATGCGTTAATCACGATTAGATTAATGTAAATTGTGATCGCGATCAGAGTTTGCTAGTATTTTCCGCACTTCTACCATCCACATGCAGCTCCTCTGGTTGTATTAATTAAACTTATTGTCGGTTAAATGCGCTATTTGGAGTTTGCTAGTCTTTTGTTCCTTCTACGCATCCGTAGGCAGCTCGAGCGGAAGCTTTCTAGTGTTTATTTATTTACAATTTCTCAAAGTAGCCAGTCATTCATTCTTAATACTTGTTTTCCTTTCTCTACACTCTATTTGAAAATAAAAAAGCCCAAAAGGTAAATTCCGCCTTTGTCTCTATCTTTGCATTGTGGGTTTAACTTTAGATTCAAACTAAATATAATAACATCCATGATAGGATGCAAAACCAATATCAATTTTACACACACCAGCATCCACCTGTGGGATCTATTGAGAGTTATAAATCCATCACTCCTCAATACCTGTGAGTAAATACCTGCTGTGAATGATTCTCAGAGCTGAGACGCCAAACTCTAAATGTTTCTGGCACTGGGACACTGTAACGGGAGGGGGGTAACCATGGCAAATTCATGGGGCCCCATAGGTTAGAAGTTGTGATTATTTGGTGTAATATCAGTAGAATAGAGGCATAGAAGCTGGATGTTTTAAAGTTAAGTTTTGCTTTCTTTTTCATGTCCATTGCAGTTGTTCCAGTATTTTCATAGCCCCCCCCCTCCCCCCCCCCATGTTAACATGATTTAACTGGCTGAACT
>JAPSES010000124.1:8018690-8032323 GCA_029822895.1 Maxillicosta whitleyi | reverse complement strand
TATTGCCTTTCTTTCTGTGCTATAGATATCACAAAGGAATCACTGAAAACTACTGACAGCCTCAGAAAAGTCCATGCAACTGGTGCTCTACGTGCTCACGTGTTCCGCCATCTTGGAAAACTAGGCCACGACAGCAATTTCCGTGAGGTGCTCGATCAAAACAAATGCGTGAAGCTCTGATCCGCAAATTTAGCGCACTGTCGTCGCCAAAAGTTGGTTCAACTGTTGAAAATGATGAGATTGATAATAGTCTCTCTGTAGGAATTGATACGAAGGCTTTTAAATTTATGAATTTACTACCTTATGTGTCACTTTAAGATGACTGACGCTCATTGCACATCATTTAACATGTCAGGTATGATTAACTGATTATTTGTCTGATACAGAAGAACACTAAATAAACTATAAGAACGTAGATGAGTTTTGTTGGATTTAGACTGTCACTTGATTTGTTTGATGGGTTGAAACACGTGTTATCATCAGCTTGTTGGATGCAGATCAGTAGATTTTTAATTTTAGGTTTTTTAATTATTATTAGAGACACAGTGGGTGACACAGTGATGCAGTGGATAGCCCTCGTGCCTCACAGCAAGAAGGTTCTGGGTTCAATTCCAACAACAGTCAATGGTGGGACCGTTTTGTGTGGAGTTTCCATGTTCTCCCCGTGTCTGCGTGGGTTCTCTCCAGGTACCAAAGCTTCCTCCCACCCTCCAAAGACACTGATAGGTTAATCATTTATTCTAAATTGCCCATAGGTGTGAATGTGAGAGCGATTGTTTGTCTGTATATGTCAGCCCTGAACTGACTACATGTCCAGGGTGTACCCCACCTGCACCCATAAGTAGCTGGGATTAACCCTAGCGACCCCCGTGACCCTAGCGAGGATAAAGCAGGTTTAGATAATAAATGAATGAATACAGTTAACGAGACATAGTGGGAAGGGGAAAACAACAACAATGACAACATCATATTACAGTGAAAAAAGATAATAAATGTAAAGAGCAACTAAACAATATAGAGTGATTAGGGGTGATAGGGGGGAAAAGAAGATGGGGGTGGATGAAGGTGATAAAGAACATAGGGGGAGAAAGTGAGAGGGCAAATAATTACTGGAATAACGATAATGATAATAACAGCACAACAGTATATAGTAATGTCTCATTTATTAGTATTACTGTGGTGGCTGCGGTGGGAGGGTCAGCCACAAGAATAGGTTAAATAATTAAATATTCTTAATAATTTATATCAATTCATATCAGTTTGAATGTATATTAATTCATCTAAGTTAATATGGCCATGGGGAGTGGAGCCAAGCACACAGAGGGGAGGGGAGGACACCATCGCCTTCTCACATGACCTCCAGCCCCCCCAGCAACACAGCCCCAGCCCAGACCATGCACACCATGGTGTGTTCACGGACCTGTATTTCAAGATTGAGGTTGCATGATGTGGTGCCCTGTCAGACAACCCCACGCCAGAGTTAGATTGTTTTGGGTTTTTTTTGTTTGTTTTATTCCTTTTTTTCATCTTGTGTCTAGATACATGTATTAGGGACAATATTTGATGCTTACTAAATCATCCTAGAAGTAGAAATATGGTGAGCCTTTGAGGTACTGACACAAAAAGCAAGGACTGGGTAGCTCAGTGGTTAACGTCACTGACTTTGGTGTGGAAGGTTCGAGACCCAGGTGATCCTTGGGAAAGGTTCTTTACGCTATACATCCCAATATGTCCCAAGCCCAGTTGTGTCAGGAAGGTGCGAAGGTGAAAAAGCCAAAAGAAATGATCATCATCACACAAAAAGCAAGAACCGACCACAAGAAAATGACTTGTAACAACATACAGAAGACTCTGCCTGAAATGCAGCTCATAAATGGGGTGTAACAGTACGAACAGCATCTATTGAAATCCCATTTAATACTGTATTAAACTATATTTTTTTAATCCTCACAAGAAAACATATGTAAGGCCACCTGAAAATAGTAACAGTTAGCCTAGCGCTGGTACCTCTTTCACCTTATGATTCTAGATTTCAGCACTAAACAGTCTCGAACTCCCACCTATCAGAACGCACTAGGAATAACAGTCAACATAAGCATCAAACAACTGGTGCCAGGCACAACAAACCCCACCTCTTGCACATGTTTTGCCCATTATAAATAAATGGGAAGATTTAAAAATTCATTAAAAAAAATCTGAAGTTTGACCTACTTTGCCCAAAATGTAATGAGATCTATTCTGGGTCATTGGCAATTTCTAAAGTCAAATTGGTATGAATTGATCCAATAGTTTTGCTGCTACAGACATTTGAAATTTCACCCATTATAAGTAAATGGAGAAAAAATTATTTAAAAATTCACAAAAAAATTCAACTTTAACCTACTGTTCTTTTATTCTTTGTCACTGCAATCTATAAACCATATGTGGTATGAGGTCACCTCATGGTTTTGCAGCTACAGACATTTGAGATTTCACCCATTATAAGTAAATGGGGGGGATTTATTTATTTATTTATTTTTAACTTTGACCTACTTTTCCTAAAATGTACTGATTCTATTCTGGGTCACTGCTAATCTTTAAACCAAATTTGGTATGAATTAAACCAATGGTGTTAATAAACAAATCAAACCTTGCGTTCCCTTCAGGGGTCGGGGTAACAAACAGGAAGAAACCGTACAGCATTTCCGATGCGATGTCTATTTGTGATCTATGTTCTTTAACATTCTCTGTTTCTTTCTTTCTTCTCTGAAACTCTCTCCTCATCATGACCAACCACTTAACTGAAATCCAATTTCCCGGTCAATAAAGTCAACATGAAGTAAAATTTCTCCAGCGACTTCAAGGAAACCGTGTACAGCATCAATTCACAAATGTTGCCCAGTGACGGTCAGAACAAAAAGATGTGGAGGCTGCCTTGGCTGCTTGGTCTCATGCTGTGGGAACACGAGTAGTCAGTCACAGAAAAGATTTGAGAAGGCCACATTAAATTATATCGACAGAGGATTTCTGTAGTTGTAAGAATGTGTCCATAGGGTTAGACTTAGTGGATGGCATTGAGAGAAAAACAGCCTTTATCAGTGCAGGACAAGAATGAAACATTGCCATATAACCATAATGTTTGCATTAATTAATTAAAAAAACAAATGATCCACATCCCTTTATCACGGCTTTTCCTTTTTTTTTCCCTTTATATTACACCCCCGGTACATTCACAAACAGTCTCCTGTAAACACTGTAAAATGTTAAAGAACTGATAACTTTGTAATGCTTACTGGAGCTTGAAAAGTGACACAGTAACTGTTAAGACAGGGGAGTGGAAGGACATGAAAGAGAGGATAAAAGATGAGAGAACAAGCACATGTCCCAGAGGACGGGAAGACTAAATAAATGGGTTAATCCTCTGAAAAGATGAGAAGAGAGTGGGATGAGGGTGGAAGAGGAGAGAAAAATGGTTTGATTGCTGTTCTTCTTAAAAGGTGACACTCTTGATGTTACAAAGAATGTCCCTGTAGAGCAAACACGAGCACATGTGGTGAAATTAAATAGTCTTAAGAGGCCACTGAGGATGTGACAATGAACAACAGACCGAGGAGCAGAGGATTTATAACGGCGATGGTCTGGAGGGAGGAAAGGGAACAGGAAGATGTGGCGAAGAGGCAGAAGGACAGGAAGATAGAGAGCACTCTCAGGATGGAGTGTGTGTCTTGGAGATGCTCAGACTGGATGATTGTTTGGAGATAGTCACCAGGGAGATGCCAGCGATTGTTCCGAGGACCTATGAGACAAAAATCGAAGCACACACGAGTATACTTGTCTCAAGATGTGTGTCGAAAATAACCGCATAACGCATGTTGATTTATTATCCCTATTCAGCAAGTTTTCAGATTTAATAATACCCAAATATTAAATATATCATGTTTATTAGTATTATTACATCCCATAAACTATAGCATAATTCCAAAATATAATTAGTAATAAAAATGTACTCATTTTCACTGTTCATTAGGTGAATTTCATCAAGGTTTGGCTCCTTACACATGTTCTTTTGTGTTAATGGCATCCATCAGGCGCACAACCAGGTTGCTATGACCTTTGACCCCAGTCTTTTTCAATAGTCTTGTCTGGATCGTCTGTCATAATCAGTAAGATGAGAGAACACATCGGTTTAGTAATGATGACTTTAGAATCTCAGCATATATTTGAGTCTTAATTAACCCATAAAGAGCTACTGTGGCACTTCCCAAATAGACTTTTTTTCTGGATTTTACATGTAAGTGACTTATCACCAATGATTATACTGTTATCCTCTGTGTTTTGTGTTTTTAAGTGTACATCAGGTATTTTCGTATATTTAATTCACCGATCGTGTCGATGTTCATTAAAATTAAGAGGAAAGTTGAAGGTTGTTATATCAAAAACAGAGAAAACTCAGGAAAATGTTACTTTTTTTTTTTTTTTTTTTTAGCAGATATAGCATTAACTGAATGTAAAAATAAGTGGCTCCATCCAACTCCATGGGTTTTATTGGTAAATCAATGTTGTAGAAGATGACGGTTTCCACGGTAACTATAGAGCTTCTGAGCATCCAAATGGTTCATATCTGATGACCATGAACTGCATTTTACACCAATTATTTACACGTATTGATAGGATTAATGGATCAGCAAGTCTTGAACAGTTTAGATCAGTAGATGGTTTTGATTGACAGTCTTTATGGGTTAAAATAAGAAGGAAAAACAGGGTGTTTTAAAAAGTATTAAAAAGTGATAAATCAAAAACGCAAAATTTAATGGCCTTAAAAGGTGATAAATTCGGTCAAAAGGTTTTAATTTTTTTAAATAGGTATTAATTGAGCAATGAGTGGTTTCATTTTGATGAAATAGGCTAAATAAAATAAATAAATCCTATCTCGCTTGCGCCTCTACCTCAAAAACGATCAATGCATTGTATTCATTGGTCGATAGAATCTGAAATCGTACAGTAACTGTAACTAATGCCCTGTTGCGAAATATGCAACAGAGTCTGGTAATGATGTAAGTATGTATTGGATGACAAAATGTACGTGCATGTCACAAAATCTTTCTGATTGATACTTCGTCGTGGTGGTTGAAAAAACCATCTGAAGGTAATAAAAAAAAAAAGGTATTAAATGGTAGTAAATTTGACTCAAAGATTGCTGTATATACCCTGAAAAAGCATAATAAGACATACAAATATGCCTATTTTCCATTTGGTTTCCTGTGTGTGAACCCTGAACGCAGGCTTACAGTCCAGACCTGGTAGCCTTATGAGTGGACCTCCCCTGCCTTCATGCAAGATGCTCCTCCAGTTGGAGGCTGTGCCACCTCTTGACTTCATTTTTTAAGCCTTTGTCAAAGAACAGGATCCTGCAGTGTAAAGGAGAAAGAAGAGCAAGGAGAGAAAGGCAGAGAATAGACAGAAAGAAGACAGATGATGGAGGATATGTTCCTCCTGCTGTGAACCAGAGTCATTTATCATTAAAAACATGTCCATCCAGCACCTTCTACGATCAACTTAAACGCGGTATTCGTTTTCTTATAAACCAACACAAAAATATCAGCTGTCAGGAAACAAGTATACCCCCCCCCCCCTTTTTTTTTTTTGTGAATGAAAGTGGTGGTCCAGAAAACATACAGCACTGTTGACGCTCCTTTCTCCTTCAAATCGCTCCCACTTTCCATCCATCACTCCATCTCGTGCTCTCACCGGCGCCTCCATCCATCACTACTCGCTCCACTTCTCCATCCTCCCCTCCTTCTTTTGTCTGCCTCCTTCCATCATCAGTAGGTACAGTGCTAATGTTTTGACAAGGGCATGGTCACAGGTTAGTCTATACATCATTACTGTCAGGTGCGGACTTTACAATCTCATTTACACTTCTTCGTTTGACACTGGTGTCTTTACCTGTAGATTTAGATTTAGAGATATGTGAAAGCTCCTCCGTTAATAATCATCTGAGACAAGAAACATTTATATCCTGAAGTGTCATGTTCTTTCTCCAAATACTACAGTATATTACACCTTTCAGTAGCTGGGTATCCATTAAACATTATGTGGTGTTGAAGAATTAATATGTTTTGCACAAAATGCACAAAAGAAAGTAATTATATGTTTGAATGAACAAACTAGGTTGAGTCACGTCGTTAGAATGTGGCGCTATAGGCTTCATTGCGCTTTGCTGTGATGAACAGAATAAAAGACGAGTGTAAAACTGCTGTTTCCCATCGAGCATTGCTGCAGTTTTTGTTTTTTTTTTTCATATAAGAAAGCGAGGGATGTATTTATTGTAGTCATATTATTCAGCTTCATTGGAATATGATGAAGGAAGAAAACAGCCGAGCACTTTTGCGTGTTAAATTAGCGCTATATTTATGAGAAAAACATGTTCGCATTTCCAATTAATGCTCCTTTAGTGGGAAAGCTTCTATTTTTGTATAATATTCCCAAAATCTGGAAGTATTTATTATTTGTTACAATATAAAAGCTTCCATTTAAACATATTTCACTTTTAAATTAATATTCCATATTTACATGTAGGTGCTTGATATCAATAAGCAGTAGGTGGTGCACATATGGTAACACATTCACTGTGATATTTGACCCAAAATTTCATTGATTTTGTCCAAAAATAAAATTTTTTCTTAGATTTCCCATGTTTCTTATTCATGTATTTGTTCAAAACTTTCCCACTTGCTTCTCAAAATCTGCCAGTTTGTCAAAAACCTCTAATATTTATTTCAGCGGCTCTTTATACGTGTGGTTTTTGGTGTTCGTTTCCCATGTAATATGTTTAGTTTGGGGTTTTTGGACGCCATTTTTCACCTCTCATGAAACAAAAACTCGAATGACTATGAGTCACATGATTTCTCCATCAGCATTAATGCGTTTCTTCTTATTCCTTCTCCCCTTTTATTGATATATCAGCTTTTCATCTCGTGTGACAAAATTGGAATTACTGATCTCGTTATTTTTTTTAAAAATGTGCATGAATACTGGAAATAAGCCCATATTTAAAGGAGTCGTATGTACAATTGTGGCCAAAACCGGTACTGCAATCACATTCAAAATACTGTCGAACCTGGTATCCCCTCCCCCTCCCCACAGACGAGGGGTTTCCAGATCTACTACTACCAGGAGCTACCATGGCAAGCGATGAGATCCGGATCACGAGACAAAACCACAGCTCGGCATATGGGAAGACATTGCGCCGTTTCCACTATTTGGTACCGATACAGCGCGTTACTTCTGTGTCGTCTGCTCATAGAGTTGCCGAAAACTTCATTCATCTGAATTTTTACGTCGGCCACTAAAGACGGAACCTCCTTGACCGACCATGGTGTAGTTTTGGGCTGTTTTCATGTGGATTCATGTATCGCTATTTACTGTCTACTTTTGTAAATGGGCGGGTCACAGAGAAAACTGTCTGCACTGGTTCTACGTCATGGTTTATTGCAGTGTTTCCCAACCAGTGTTCCGTGGCACATTAGTGTGCCGTGAGAAGTCATCATTTGTGCCGTGGAAAATGATCCACTTTTACCTGATTGGTTCTGTAAGCCCACAGTGTGTTAGATTTATACACCTGCACACGCCAATGATCCACTATAGAACTACTGTCTACTGCTTCCTTTAGCAAAATAAAAATAAAAGTGAACTGGCACTGATGTGGTACATTCTGTTGATAACCCCCCCCCCCCACACACACACACACACACACACACACACAACAAAAGGGAGAGACTCACAGCTGTTGAGTTCAACTGTGTTCAACTAAACAGGCCCAGGTTTCAAGTAAAGTGAGACTAGATTTGCATAATATTTCAGTAAATATACTTTTTGTGGTGTGCCTTGGGATTTTTGTAATGTCTAATATGTGCCGTGGCTCAAAAAAGGTTGGGAAACACTGGTTTAGTATCGCTTGGAACCACGGCAGAGGCAATGATACCAAAAAAGTATCACCGGGTTCCAGATTCCAGGTCCTTTTTCGTATTGGAAACGCAAAAAAAAGCTCCAAATTCTTCTCCGTGTTTCAAAAGCATGTCCTATACATATCTTTATTTTGTTTTTCACTTTGTCGTGACGTATTTGGGAATAATAACAGACCTATTAGTTTGAGGTCGGACCATTGACCCCCTGCCCTTTTATCTGACTTTTTGCCGTACCATTAGAGAATCTCCCTCTACAAAAGCCACAGTTTTAGCACAGTGACTCATTCTTTTAAACTGGAAGAATGACAAACTCCCCCTCCTTTGGTAGATGGGTATGTGATGTCATGTTTTTCCTTGAAATTGAGATTACATACACATTGAATGGATCAATGGGGAAGTTTAAAGTGGTATGACATCGTTTGATTTCTTATGTAAAACAGCTGACAGTGCATCTTGACTCTGGATAATATGTGCTGTGTACAAAGTAATTACATAATATTTATTTATTTATTTATTTTGTGGTATCTTAAATCTCTGTTATATGTCTCAGTTTTTTTTTTTTTTTTTGCTTGTATATTTGAGAAACTTAATAAAAATACATTAATTTAAAAAAAAAATGGACGCTGAAACGCTACTGACTTCTTGATTGCGATGATGGGCGGAGCTTGTGACGGAAACACAAAATGAGAACACAAACATTATTTAGAGGCTGACTCTTAACTTTTCAAATGTGAATTTTCTGGCGGGAAAACTACTGTGACTGATATCAGTATTTGAAGTCTGCTCACAGTCAGGGCCGTTTTATGATTCCTGGGAACATAATTCTTACACGCCGGCCCTTAAAGGCATCATCTCGTGTGTTTGGTTTATATATTTACACCAAACAATTACAAGTTGGACGTACATAGCTATGTTTTCTACGCGTTTCTGACTCCGAATGCACAAACTCATCCAAAGTGCAAAGAGACAGGCAGGGAAGAAACTCAAGTAATTACTACCCTCTTCCTCTGAAGAGCTCTCTTCTTTCTCACACTCTCCATCCCTCCTTCACGCCCCTTCCTCAACCCTCGCTCTCCTCCTGCCCTCGCCCCGCTCCTTCCTTCCCATCAACCATATCACCCATCACCTCCTTAATCTCTCTCTCTTTCGCTCTGTCTCTCTTTTGCTCATTTCCTCCGTCACCTTTGTGGCCCCGGTGAGGTTTCTGAGGGTTCTCTTCTAACACACACACACACGCACAACATTTATATACCAACACACGTTATCCACAATGATGAGCATACATAGGTGGAGAATAGGTGTGTATGTATGGATTTGTTGTTTGCAAAAAAAACACACAAATATAAGCACTTGTAAGCACACACACACACAGAAATAGGATAATGGAGTATGATTAGAGGTAAGAGAGGGTGGTGGCTAAGACATGACCTTATGACTCAAGTAACCACTCAGAGCGCGGCGTTCATATGAACTACTTCAACCTTTCCACAAGAGCTTGATTGCTTCCTAGAGTAGATTTGAGTGTGTGTTTGTGCAGGTGTGTGTGTGTGTGAGGCAAAACGTGAAGAAGAAAGGGAGAAAGACAGGAACAGACACGAGGTGGAAAGAGAAGTTACCCCCCCTCCCTCCTTTTCCTCTCAGAAGGGTACAGTACTTAGCAGAAATCCTTGATAGAGGCGATCGGCCAATTCAGCCTTTTACCTGAAGAGACCACTTGAAGAAAAATGCAGAAATTGATTAGAAATTGAATTCAGCGTGTACGAGTAGTAAATGAGTGCTGGTTAAAGTCACCGAGGTACAAGTGTGTGCGCGCCAGTTTGGTGTGCATTAAGATTGTCGCATTCTCTCAAGGGTCAAAGTTCAAACATAGAAAATCAAATAAAATCCTGTTGTTACCCTTAAAGAAATAATGTCGTCAATAGAAAATACCCATTTTAATTTGAATTAAATAGCCAGGATGAGTCTCTGAATGGAATTATAGACTCAAACAAAGTAATTTTTCTCCTTTCACTTCCACAGTTGTTTAACAGCGGGAACAAGAGTGATTAAGAATTGAGGTAGCCCCAGATCAAGGTTTTGCTGAAATGCTCCTACAAGAATGATGTAAATGAAAGAGAATAGGGAGATATTAGAGCCTTGAAGGTTCCAATAGCTCAAGACCTTTCCATTCAGCTGAGTACATTATGAAAGTGGTTGCAAAGGCCTCAGACTTGCTTGAGATAACTAATTACTACCGCCAAAGAGGTTATGTGATTATTACGAGGATTACATAGAAACTACAACGCTGATTTTCATGAACCGTTGTGGAAGGGCAGTAAATGGGCCAAGGCCAAACTTCAAATTCTAGAGCAGATACGGAATAAAAGATCCAAAAAAACATTCCGTTTTTCAGAATTATAGAAGGTGATCAAAAGCATTAAACAAAGGAAGATGAAAAACAACCAGAAGATGGGGGGGGGAAAAGAGCCGTGGAAGCATATAAGTATATAAAATATTTAATTTGTCCATCCACCTGTCCGTCCATCCTGTCCATCTGTTAACAATTTTCAATAATGTTCTTCTCCAAAACCATCTGAATGAATTGGAACCTTAGGGTAAGGTCTTCCAAGCTTGTTCAAAGAATTGAGAAACATTAGATTTTTTTTTATTTTTTAATGGATTTTCGAAATCCCCAAAAAGTCCCCATTGGTTTATAACTGGAAGAATTACCATCTCTGAAAAGTACCATACATTTAAAACAGTTAAAGATATTGATATAATCACTATTGGCAATAGATAGGACAAACTTAATATTCCTTTCATTTGCTTTGTTTGTCATTTCAACTATTTCAGTTATATTGTAATTATTATTTGTTATACTTTAAGGAGGAGGGCCTGTATTAGCCTAATAGGATTCTCCCTTCTCCTGCACAGTGTTTTTTATTTATTTATTTAATTTACTTGACTTTTGTACATTGTATTTTGTGCAAATAAATAAATAGATAGGAAGTCATATATGAGCTTTCATTTGGTGACGTGACCTTAGGGCTTGAGTGACCTTGAAAGGTCAAACGACTCTCAATATCCTTAAATATGCTGTTGCACATATACAGGATCCTCAGTCTTATTTTTACATAACAGATTTGTACATTTTGTAAACTTGTACAATGTTACACTAGAATAATAGTACTCGTTTTTGACAGCAAAGTTAGTTTTTTCACTTCCCACTAAACTGAATGTTGAGGAATGAATGTATACTTAGAAAACATACAAAAATGACCATAAAAACATGAAATATATGAGAAGTATTTCACCCTAACCCTAACACATAAGGTGTTTAAAAAGTTCATTGAATTTTAAATAATAACAAAATCTTATTTTAAAAAAATAAGCATGTAAATAAGCAAAAAAAAATCTGTAAAACACAAATAAACAGGAAGTAAATCAGCCAGAATACTGTGTAAAGATGAATTCTTATACCTTTGTCATTGGTTGGTTAAAGAAAGGTAAAAAAAAACACCATCACAAATCTAGATTTGCTTTCTTTTTTAATCACATGTGGAGTTTTTCCATACTGTCTCAAACTCTATCTTAATGGAAGTTGTAAAAAGCAGACAATGTGAATTAAAAGAAGCAGCTCACATGCAGGTATGCAAAAGGTATGCACATGTCAGGCACTTTACTTGAATTTAATGCAATATTGTCTTGTGAAGTTACATAAAACTTACTTTAACAAAACACGGTTCGGACCTTGAATCATGAAAAGGTCTTAAATAGTTTCATAAGGTTAAAAGTTGTACTTTTTCAACCCTTGTGTATTCCTCGGGGGTCAATTTGACTGACCCCACTGCCTTTTGTCTGTGGAATGTGGATGTGGAAGGATTACGTTGGTTTGACACAAGGATCGGACGACCCCACTTCTTGTGGCGCCGGTTATTTACTAAATACAAAAGAAATGAAATAACTCAACTAAAGATGAAAAAGCGGTCGCCAAAAGTGCACAATAGCGGAAGAAGACGTGGTCGACAAGAAGTGATGACAAGCAAGAAGTGAGGAGCACAGAGGAGACAAGGTGATGATAGAGGAGGTGAGGGAGGAGGATGGCAAGAGAGATAGAGGAGAGATGAGAGGAGCGATAGCACAATGGACGCCTGAAGGACGCGTGTACTTCGATAACAGATACCATCGGAGAAGATGCTATCAAGGCTGCTATCGCTCAGCACCACACACTGTTAATGGACAGCAAATAAGGGACAGGTTGTGTGTACGCAGTGTGTATGTGTGTGTTTTTTTTTTATATGCATGACTAGAAACAGCTCTTTTTGTGGTGTATACTGCATACCTAGCTCATCTACTTCACCATCTCACTTTTTATTCCCTCTACATCTGTCTTTTTTTTTTTTTCCTGCCGAACCCGCTTTCAAGCCATTATGTGGCTATTATATCACAAATGAGTCATTCCGGAGAACAAGAGAGTGAGCAAGAGAGGAAGAGGGGGGAAATTGTCTAATTGAATGAAATCATTTCTCCAAGTTGGCAAACTGGTTCAAGTGCCATTAAGTTGTTCACAGGCTCACATTAGCTCTGTGTCTCTCTCAGAGAATGTTGGTCGTGGGTAACAAAAGAAAATTGTCATTGGCTGGATGTGTTTGGGGGCTCGTCAACCCTTTTCACACTGAGACACACACACACACACACACACACATACACAATCCATCAGCCAATCATGTAGACAGATGGGTCATCAGCGCTCTAATTGTGTGATTGGCTGAAATCGGCAGCAGAGGATGCACCGACACATTAGGTTTCTTTCCATGTAAACAGGGATCTTGTGGGAGAAAGTTTGTGTGTGTTGGTAAAATCAGGTGGATTTGCATTCATCACTCCGACGTCTTGAGATCAATACATGAAGCGACAAGGAGATAAAAGTAAGAAAAGTGAAGAGAGAGAGATAGAGAAATGAAAAAAATGAAAAAAAAAAAAAGCCGCAACACTTTCTTTTCCTTCACTGCAGAGTCATAAAAAGGAGTAGATAATAGATATGTTGGCTGGCTGACTTGTGTATGTGTGTGTGCGCTCGTGTTTTTGTCCTTGCAGAGATCGGGCCAAAACACATTAGAGCACATCTGTCCACTCCACTTCCACTCCTCATCCCTATTCTGAAGAGCGCTCTCCCTTTTCCTCTCTCTCTCTCTCTCTCTCTCTCTCCATCATCCATACATCCATCCATCTACCCGAAATATTTCTTGAATTAATCAATTTGTGTCAATTCCACTCGAAACGGTGTGTAGGCGACGCGACACTTGTGAAACAACAGCTCAACTTCTCTTTCAGCCTCTCTCTCTCTTTTTTTTCCCTTGTTATTCCTACATACACACATTATCCACGACCTCACCTGTGTATTCATCTGCCCACCGTTCAGAATAATAATAATAATAATAATAATAATAATCTGATGATTGGTAGTGACGGCGAAGGGCCTCTGACTGATGAATCCAAACACTGAATTAATGTGTAGAGCTCCGGTGATTAATTGAACAATCAATCAATCAGTATGTTCTGTTTATCTAATATCAGGTTAATCCTTTGGGTGTTTGACTTTCTCTGGGAATTCTAGAAAACTAGAAAAGTACTCAGAGAGCGCAAACCTCCGCCAAGCAGCACAGTTCCCCCACATATTGTGACTGACACCCCGCAATATTACTCCC
>JAPSES010000124.1:7988195-7999582 GCA_029822895.1 Maxillicosta whitleyi | reverse complement strand
AAACTTTACGGACTTTCCATCAACAGATCGCTGCGGGTCAACCAACACTCAGCTGGGCGTTTCCTTTCCTCTTCCTGTTTTTTTTTTTACCGCCTCCTTGTTTAAACCAATCAGAGGTGCCTTATAAACGCATCATGGATATTCATGAGGGACACCAGTCGTTCTACCACTAGACCTCTTGTAGCTTACAGAAAACAGCTTCAAGCAAGAGAAATAGGACATCATTTTATCCGTTATCCGAAGTGATTTTCTATTTAACCCAATAAGCAGTGTGAGGATGTAAAGATGTGAAGTGGATGTACCTGTGCTTCTTGTATGTGTATTTATATATGAAACTGATGTGTTGTATTGGTTTTCTTTTAAAACACAATTAGAGTTTTAAATGTGCAAATGGAGGCGTGTGTCCAGATATTGCTGATCAGCGGACGGCAATTCACAATCTGATGACTGAAAAGTGTACAGCTCTGTGTGTTTGTGTGTGTAATGTGTGCGTGTCACTATCGACCAATCAACAGTACACCTTGAAGACACAGCAGATAAGGCAGGAGATAGTCTCACCTTGAGACGCACACTGTATCTAAAAGGAATATAGCGCACGCATTGACAATGCTACATTCCTGTTTGACCTTAAGGCATTTACAAGCTTTTCTCTTTTTAATAACTTCAGTGTGTCAAAAAGGCTGTTACTTTGTGGCTGGTGTGCTGAATAGATTAATTAGAAAACACAAAGAGAGTTCAACCTCTGGCTCCGTTCCAGTTTCTCATCGTTGATAAAAGAAAAGAGGGTTGACTTTTTTTTTTTTTTTTTTTTTTTTACTAAAGGTACCAGTGGGAATCAGAAGCACTTCAGTGTAGAACACAAGTGGAGCTGGTGCAGAGGCAAAGAAAACATGGGATTACACGGCTATAAAACACCGGCGCGACAGTATGACACAAAACCCATAATTATAAACAAGTGAAAACACACATATGAATATTAAACACACAAACACGAGCACGTTGTCATTAGTAAGCAGTGACGGATTAAAAATAGAAATCGATGTATTGGTTTGACTCCGGTTTATTTGTACGATTCTTGTCGTTTCTGTTTGATGAATAGAGGGTAAAGGGTCCTGATTCATATTAGACTTTTCTTTTACCCAAATATGCAAGTACACAACCTTCAGCTTCCATTTACCATATTATTAGCGTTTCTTTGTATCTTAATTATCTTGTCTTTGTGTGTACGTACAGTAATAGTCTGTGTGAGTGTTGGGAGTGATTATGTGAGCTATTAACCACTAAGTGGACTACAGCGTCTGGCAGCGTGCCCAGTCTGTTCCCTCTGGAGGGAACTGGCCCGTCTTAAGACCGAGAGAAGGAGGAGTGCTCTGTAAATGTTTGGTTTCTGCTCTGAATGTGTGCGCTGTCTAGAGATTTGAGGAGAGGCTTCTGTTATTCAAGTTTGGCAAACATGATATTAGATTTTAGTATCAAAGAACAGTTGTCAATATTATTTCATTTTTCAAAGACCGAATTGATACCGTGGCACTCAATTTCTTCTGGAAACAGCTGAGGGTAATGATCAGGGGGTTAAGAAGTGTTAGGAATAATATACATAATATAATGAGAATGTGCTCTTTGTGAATGCCAGAGTCAGAATGTATATATACTTGAAGATTTTCAGTGCATGTGCCTTAAAAAGGATCACATGGGATTCAGATTTCAGAGGTTTAATGATGTCAGAGCCTGTCGTGATCCTACAGAGCGGCTTAAATGTGTGATTTGCAATGTGTATATAATGTGAATATGATAGAATTTTGATCACTCTGCTCAGTGTGTTTGAGGTGGAGGGATTCGGAGGATGAAAGTGGGGCAGTTTCCTCTGGTGGTGTACGTATGCAGAGTAGATGTTTTTATAAAGCCATCTGTTGTATTTGATTGGCCTTTGTGGTGAAGCGATCTAAGTTTGATTCCCAACAATGAAATTCTAAGATATTTGCATGAAATGACGGTCGCGATTGGCTGATCTACGATGTGGTTTAAAGTGGGTTTGAAGTTGTTGTTTTTTTTTTTTTTCCTGAAGTCTAGAGCCACTGTTTTGTTTTGTTTTTTTCACTTTATTGTAATGTTTTCCATTAATTTTTCAGTATACGTCCTATCTTACTGTTACAATAGGAAGTAGCATCTGCTGTTTTTGCATTTAATTCTTATAACCCCTCCTTAGAAAACACATACAGATGGAAAAATAATCAAAACCAAATTATTGCTATTTATTAAGTTTACCACAGTCCTCAGGTATATACTTAGCTGACTTTGTACAGTAGGATTAATAATAATTGGAGCATTCATATAACAACACTGAAAAAAGTGTTGAAAAGCATTCGCCCTTTGATAGGCTTTGCTAAACCGTGGACAGTGAATTAAAATAAAATCAAGAATGGCAGTGTTTTGAGTATGTGACATATATGTCTTTGGTAAATTATAAAATATATGAAACACAAGAGAAAAGTGAACATTTAACTGTTATGTTTAAGGTTAACATCATAGCAGCAGATTATTGTATGATTTTTGTCATTTGCACATTTGTAAATGTGAGCGGAATAATGTTTACCTTGTTGGTGCAAATAGAAAATGGCCAGGGGGAGAGAACATACCCCTGGGGTGCCCCTATACTGACAATCAAGTAGCGGGATACAGGGTCTTTTATTTTTTTCTCCCATTAGTTGATGAAGAAGCTTCGAGTCCAGAGGCACAAAGATGATTGTTAGCGTTAGCACACTTATTGTACAATATTATTAAGCTGCTAATGTGACTACAAAAAGACCCACTAAAACACAAGCATAAACCATTAGATTTACCACATTTCCAAAATTAAACCTTAAAAAAATGTATACACAACAGATGCATCTATCAAAGCAGTAGGCCAGGCTCAGTGATACATGATTAGTATGTGCAGGTTCTTTCCACTATACCTGTTCCTGTCACACGCCTAGTGCATGTGCACATGCGCACACACACATGCACATGTACCAATGTGTGCACAGACTTCCACATCCACGGTAAAGGAGCGGAGAGAAGTGACCTTGGTCCAGCCTGGGGGGCTTCAGCAGATGGAGAGAGGGGCAGAGGGCTCTGGCACGATAGACTGCACCACGCACACACATGCACACACTCATACGGACAAATGCTCAAGCTGGTGGGGTGACATTGTGTGTGTCTCTGCTGGGCCGGCCTTTCACTCCGACACAATGGCTCTATTTGGGAAGGAAATCCAGACAGGAACATCCCCATTTGGGACTGTCACAGTGTTAAAGTGAATATTTATGGTGTTTTTTTTACACATAAGTTAAGCCTCACGTTTGAAGATAAATGTAATTAAAGACCTAGAAATGTGAATTATAAACCCTATAAATAAACCGTGGAAGCGTTTCAGAACTCTGAACTATTGTACAGACATTTACTTTATACCCCCCAACATGTACACCGCGCACACATGCAGAAAATCTGTTGTTGTTTTCTTCTTTATTTCCTTTAACAGATGTACATCCCAGAGAAAATAAAAGCAGCCATTTGAACTCGTTTTGGTGACAGAAGAATTCATAAAAAGCCATTTGGTCTCACTAATTTGCAATATTTATGTGGGACAATTTCTTAGGAGCCCAAACGAGGGGGGGGGGAACGCAAGGCTACATATGTCCCTCCAGATTGGGACAGCGCATTAAAAAAAAAAAAACAGCAGCTAACGAGACAAGGAGGAAGGCAGCACGGGGTAGGAGCGAGAGGGAAGGACGGGGGAGGAGGGAACATTTGTGAGGCTACGACTCTTTGGAAGGGAAGTGCTGCCTGCCCACCTGTCTGCAAGGCTGCCAGCTGTACAACACACACAGGCGTGCACGTGCATATGGGCGGCGATGCACACACAAAAATGTCAACACATAAACAGGAAGACGATAGTTTTAGTGAGTGACAGCTGTATTTGACTTCAAGTTAAGACATCCAGTGCAATTATCTATATATCATGTAGAGTTAGGGCGTACAATAACTTACTATTAAGTCTTTAAGGTGAGTTTTTTGTAGAAATACATGGAAATCTTATTAAAAATTCTTCTTTTCTTTTCTTTTTAACTTTTATTGTATCATTTTTTAGCATTTCACACAGTGTCAGTTATCCACTTTTCTCATCGAAAATGACAATCACATGTTGCTTGTTGTCTTTTCTCTCCATGTTGTGAATTTCTTCCACAATGTCCCTCCAGTTGTTTTAAAAGGGGGGGGGGGGGGGTGTCTCTATACACCTTTTTCGTGTAATGTCTTTTTTAGATGCTATCAAGAGGATTTTAATCAAATGTTTATCCCTACTCTGTATATTTTTCCTGTTAAATGACCCAAATATAGCACAGAACATGTCCTTGCTATTTCCTATCCCAATATTTTTCAAGTGACAACTTTAATAAACCTCTTTAGAAGTATGAAAGATGTTGGTGGTAAATTCACTAACAGTGTTTAATTTTTATTTTTTATGTGCAATCGTCTTTTTGTTGTTTTTTCCCATCATTTAAATGACTGTTTTCTTTTGACGTTCATTCTGAAATTTATTCCGCACATTAATCTCTTGAGTTATTACATAGTTTGCAAAGTGTGTTGACAGCGCAGTCATTATTTTAATGCATTCAACCAATTCAAAACCTGTTCAAACTTATTCAAAGTCAATGTATTTACAGTTTTTTCTATCATATACGTAGCATATTTGGCTTGAGAGTCTGGCTTCGACCAACTCCGTATGTAAAATGTAATGAGATGACTTTTGATACGAGTTGGCGTTATATATATTTGATTGATTGGTTGATGATTTTTTTTTTAAATTCCAGCAAAAGTGTCAAAAGAGGACACTTAACTTATAAAAATAGCGACCAGTTGATTTATTGACTAACTGTTGCGACTTTAATCAAGCTTCTCTTGTGATTACAGATAAGAAAACACAAATTTGTCAGACCTACCTCTATCTCGCTGTTACTGAGGATGAATGTAAAGACCACCAAAAGCACAGGCTTGTATTCATTCACATTAGCATTCGAGTCCGTCATCAGTTGTCCTTTACCGTTCTTGCCTTTGAGTGGCTTTCTGTTGTTCTTAAGAAACTGCACTAATGATGAAGGACCTAAACTGGCCTGATGAGAGACCTTGTAATACGGGCATACAGCGTTTTTCCATTATCCTAAGAAGACACAAGCACTTGTGGTTTTCATGTTAAAGGGTCTAATTGCTGTCGCAGCCTTCAAAGTAGGAGAAGGGCAGCAGAGACGACATCATGCAGTGTATATGAAGAGGAGAAAAGGATGTAAATATGGGTCATTATGAAGGCATTTATCTTATTAGGAATGGGAGGAAAAACACAAAGGCAGACCTACATATACACTAATGCACCCCCCATTCACATAGACAAACAAAAAACAGAAACCACAGACACACACACACACACACAAACAGAGGGACACAGAAAGCCAGTGTGGCTGACTTAGCCAGCAGTGGATCTGTGCAGAGATGTCTTCCAGATGAATAGGTGGTAATGAGCGTGTAGTGGAACTGATTCTCTCCCATCATCCCCCTGTTTCCTCCTCCTCCTCCTCCTCCTGCTCCTCCTCCTCCTCCCCCCCTAAACCCAGCCATCCCTCCTTTTCTCAGGGCTCAGGTGTTCAACACATGGCATCTCTCCCTCTTTTTCTCCCATTTTTTTTCCCCCTCACTGACTTGACTTGTTTCTCCCTCTGTTACACTTTCTCTTTTTGCTCATAGGAGTCTCATCCTGCCTTTTTTTTGCATCCACCTGTACTTGTACAGCAACATTTCGCGTCTTGTAAAGGCTGTTAATGGATCAAAATGTGCCCCAGCATGCACTCCTGCACTCCCGTGTCCTACCAAGGCCACGCCGTCCACCACACAGTCCGCACATGTTCACATAAAGACGTCAACTCTTCCAAAATAAAATCCTGCCTTTTCACTTCTGAGAGAGATTTCACCCTCGCTTATTCAAATGTCCCTTTATCTGCCTCAGCATTCACACAGGACCCCAGGAATAATGACGAGACGTAAATAGTGACTCCTTCAACAATGAAAGCAGCTAAAGGAGCAATCAGAGTTGGACTGACGAGAATCGGTCAGTAGACTGGGATGCTTGGCAATTGTGTGCTTTTTGACGTTTTCCGAGGTGGATGAAAGGTGCATTGATAATAAAAGAGATTACATTGTTAAAAAAAAAATAATTTGTATATTTTTAACCATAAAATTTCCCTGAATTTTCGACCTTTTCTAAAGTTTAACCACTTACTGCTCTACATGAATCCATATGCTCCATCCCTATTTTGATATCACACACACACACACACACACACATATACACACAGACACACACACACTTGCAGCCTTGTCCAGGGCAGGTCCTGTGGGACGGAGGCACTTGAAGGAGTGACTGCCTAATGAGGGAGAAAATCTGTTTTACTGTGGGACAGGAGGCACAGGAGCAATCAAAACAGACTGTATTTACATTACACATGCACTAATTAAAGATGTAATTGACATCAACAAGGAAACCTCACTGCGCCCCATTTAATTATTAGACATTTAATTCTGCACCGCCTCATCACTTGAAAATCCCGTGGATGGAGGCGGGAAAGTTTCTGCTTTTAACGGCACAGAGGCAACACCGGTAATCGACTTGTATCACTTTACATCTGCTGCTTTCACTCCTGTTCTTTATTAGCAGGAGGGGGGTACGTTAAGGACCGTTATGTGCTGATGCTTCGTCAATTTACAGTTGTTTGACTTTTCAATTTCATCAGCGAATGTAAAAATGCGTCCGTGCCCCGAACATAAAACATAACAAATCCAAATATCCTTCCTGTTGAACTAAATTACAATTCTGATTATGCTTTGTTATGCACATATCACGTTTTATTTTGTTGATGAAGGTTCAGATTAGTTCATTTTATAGTATTGTACAATTTGCTGGACTGACAAGAGGGAGGAGGGTGGGTTAGCTAGTGGAAGGATGTAAAAAAAAAAAAAAAAAAAAATAGTAGTTTTTATTTTTGCATATAAATTTGTTTAAAATATAAATAAATATACTGTGAGGATCCTGAAACCCTTTTGTGACTTGATGTGGGATTGGCCTCAGATTCACAGTTTTTTTTTGTTTTTTTTTACACACTACTGTTTTAGCATTAATGTACTTATACCATGTACTCCATTAAAAAAAAAAAAAAAAAAAAAGGCTCCCTCTTTGGTTTTGTTTTTTATCAAGCACTAATTTATTCACAAGAGCGCGGTTTGAAAGTTAATACAGGATGGGGGAGACGCGCACACAAAATCATACAGCCTCACAGGTGTGGTTATCCAGGGATTATGTGGGTGTGTGTTCTCTGATAAAGAATCTGTGTTTGAGTTTGGGATCTGTGTAGGATTCAGTGTGTGATCAGCACAACTGGCCTCTGGGAAAAAAGAGAGAGAGAGACGAGTGAAGCTGTGAGAGTGTGAGAATACAGGTTTATTTTATTAACACTTTGCTGCATTTGATTGGGATTTTGACACTATTACATAATTTTCTGCAACAAAGTGTAATGCGTCTTCCCCTTTTTCTTTTAGCTTTTGGTCAAATATTGTTATTTTTTTTCCCAGTTCGATCAGCTAAAGCTCTCACATTCACTAATAAAAAGTAAAATATTGGGAAAGAGTTCCATCATGACTGGATGGAGGGGTGTGTGTGTGTGTGTGTGTGTGTGGTGGGTTGGGGGGGGTAAGGGTTAGAGAGGGAGCTGTGTTTGGGTTTGGGATCAGAGTGGAGACCGATGTGTGAACAGCACTCCATAAAGCACACAGATTATCAGGTCAACACACACACACACACACACACACACACAGGCATACTTACTGAACTGAACAAAAGAGGACCCACTGAACTCTGCACACACACACACATCCATGCAACACAGACACACACGAAAAGAGATGCCATCTGATGAGCGCTTTCAGGCAGGACAAATAAAATACACTCCAGGAGATCCTCAGGAGAGCCGGGCTGAAAGGAGTGAGACATAACTGTGTTTTTATTCACCGAACAAAATCATCATTTGTTTTCATTCGTGCTTTTAGTAACTTCACACAGAGATCAGCCTTTTGTTCGGCGTCCACATCTGCAACACAAAACACAATAACAAAGTCACAGTTAAGATGGTATTTGTTTTATTTCTGTTCAGGAAGAAAAGAGAATGAAAGCAAGTTTTTAAAGGAAAATGCCACCCTAAAATGCTACTGTGTAATGGACACCAAATGGTTAGAAAGCAGCAGGAAGGGAAAAAAAAAAAAATGCAGTGGGACAGCTGAACATGTCCCCACCTACTGGTCACATATGGTCACTACAACAGATCCAAACAATTCAACAGGCACTGCAATGTGGAAACAGGAAAAAATACCAATAGAGTAAACATAAAGCATAAAGTTTGTGACTGTAAACACACTAATGCAAATATTCACACTATGTATTTTTAGCAGCTGCAACACGCATCAGGTACAGACACTTACTTATTTTTATGTAATTTAATTTTGTCTCAGTATCTGTTTTCAATTCACCACAATACATAAACCTTTTTTCCCCATATTATACAATTACAAGTCTATATGTGTGAAGGGGTGTGTGTATGTGTGCAGTATGTGTGTGTGTGTATGTCATGGAGACAGATGGATGTGGTGCTGGCACTGAATCAGAGAACGCATCAACAAAGAGATCTGAACACACACACACACACATTTATTTCTCCATTGTGCTTACTTGTATCACTACCCAGTTAGGTTTTTATATGTTAAACCTTTTTTTTTTTTTTTTTTGCAGCTTTTGCATATGTGTGTGCATGTGGCTACCTGAGGCCTCTCTGTCGTCATGTCGAACCTGCAGCTCTGTGATGACAAACCGCCACAGAAAGACACCCCTCTGTGAAACACACATGGAATAATGCAGCGTGTGCTTGTATTCGTACCATGTGTATTCATTGGTGTGTGTGTGTGTGTGTGTGTGTGTGTGTGTGGTTTGTAGAAATTACCCAACAATCCAAACAGGCTTTCCTGTCGCCTCTCTCAGCTTCAACGGAGAACAGAAGCAACAGCTGCAATTAGCCTTTTGTGGCTAAAACCAGTCTGATTAGACGTCTCGTTAGGCATCGTTACGGCTTTTACTAACAGGACGCATAGATAATAAGCCTGCCCACCGAACAACCAAGATACTAATCATAGGATAAAACGCCTACGCATTTAATTGGAGGCAGGAGCACAGAAGAGGGGACCATTCTGCACAGAGAAAGAGAGGGATGGAGGGAGATAGAAATGTAAGGATTGAGTGGAGAAGAGGATGGAAGAGACGTAAGGTGGGTCAGGGGAGACAGCCACGCAACGATAGAGAAATGTAGGCGGGAAGTGGCAGTTAAGCATCATTTCTATTAAGCCACCAAGTATTTATGTATAAAACAAAAGACACAAAAGACAGCTGAGGCTAAGTACCGCGTCGGATAGATAAAGTAATTCCAGAAACGTCTCATCCCGATGCAGAGTTCATTAGCTCTAATTTGTGTTTGAAAACCGCTGAATTCCACATCAAATCTTGGTATTTATTCAGCAATCTGTCCTTTCTACTCTTTTTATATACTTTTTTTATATTTGTAGAGCACTTCTAAAAATCCAACTTATAAAAGGCTTCACTCAGGCAGCAAAATAAAATGGATACAAACAATTCAGCGTATGAAAAAAAAAAAGAAAAAAAAAAACCCAGTGAAAGGAGATAAAAGCCAGTTCAATGCAATGGATGTATGTCAGGGAACATTCTGCAATAAAAGTTTTAAGAGGAGCTTTAAAGGAGATGATGGAATTTCTTTGGGTTGACACTAAAAATCCTAAAAAAAAAAAAAAATTAAATGTGGAAGAAAGTAGTTGAAAAGGAGAATTTCAAAGCAAACACATTATGTCTCTGAGTTTAAAGTACAACCTTATCTGGAGGAAGAACAAAAAGCTTATGAATCACGACTTGAACGCAACTTTTCTCTCGTCTTTCGTTAATAAATGCGTTCCTTTTTTCATTCAGCCGCGGTGACAGCTTGTTTATCCTGACTAATACACTGTAATCTCCAGTTAACACAGAGGTCATGTTGGTGCCGATGCGGGGTCAACTCCCTCCCAACGCCAACACACAGGGGCACTCTTTGAATCTTCCCCCAGCTGATCAAATTGCCGGCTCTAAATTTAATAATCCTTTTTACTTTGCATTCGCCAAAATAACTCCTTCAAATATACATTATCAGAGTAATGCATGTTCTCGGGGCAGCACTTTACTTCCCTTGCATATGGACTAATGCAAATGGACATAATAGTTGCAGTGAGTATTAATTCGACACATGCTCTCACCTCTGTCACCCTCACCTTGTGTTATTATTACAAGGCCTGCCACATGACACGCACGCACACACACACACAAGCACGGGCACAATCGCGCACGCTCTGCTCACATAAAAGCATTAGCATATTTTTCTGATTAAAAACAATGTGAACTTGTAAGCACAGGACAGACATATGCAAATGACTGTGGAGCAATTTACCCAAACAAAGCTGGCACTACTGTCACGTGAAGTAAAGGGAACGGGGAGGTTCAGCGGCCACGTTAACCAAAGCGTCAGTGTGTGTGTGTGTGTGCAAATTGATGCTACAACAATCAAAACCATACATGTACAGTTATTATGTATTCATACATGCATTTGTATGTAATGACAAGTTACAGTACCTTTTATGTGTGTGATTTAATTTGATTATTCCCTTTATGGCAAAGGAATTGGCACCGAAACAGAGCAGCATGTTTGGGGTTAAAAAAAAAAAAAAGGTAGATTCACTTTATTTTGCTGACTTTTTTTTTTTTTTTTTTTTTTTTTTGATATGAAGTAATTTCAGCCGTAGAGGAACAAAATTAATGACATGATCAGTAGGAGGATGTTACTGCATGCACACACTCTGCAGCAAAGACTGACTAAATAGACAAATTACAGAGTGATAGAGAGATGGAGAGACTACAGTTGAGTTGGCAAGAAAGGTGAGAACCCTGGGAAAGGCTAAACATGAAAAACGGAGAGCTAGAAGGTCAGCCAGAAGCTCAAATGGAAGACATTTACTGCTCCAACAAGACCGTATGTACACACACAAGTATAAATACATCTGAGCCAATGTCTTTGCTGGAATAATTGCACGAATGAGCACATCTGGTGCACTTTGAGATTGTGTTCTGGCTCGATGCAGCAATGGAAATAACAGTGTGTGTGTGTGTGTGTGTGTGTGTGTGTGTGTGTGTGTGTGTGTGTGTGTGTGTGTGTGTGTGTGTGTGT
>JAPSES010000124.1:7967047-7979208 GCA_029822895.1 Maxillicosta whitleyi | reverse complement strand
AGTACTGACCCATGGAAGGATCAGAACTATTGGTGCCGTTAAATCCACTGAATGTCTCCTGGAATCAGAACCAAAGGCGGTGACGTCAAATATTATATGTATTGCATGTATGTAAAGAGAGAAAATATGTAAAGTTTGTGTTAACTGATCTTAATCCATCCCTTTTACCATGCAGGATATTTGCTTTTATTGCTCCAAATGTACCACAAAAATGAAACAAGCTTATTTTAGGTTTATGGGATGTAAGACATTTAGTGCAGTTGGTCTCATAAATGGTTTTATGAATCAAATAAAAGGGGTGATAATATTAATATTGCTTCTCAAGCTTCGTCCTTCCTCTCCATTTCATCTCCTATTGTTCTTTTCTTTTCCTCCTGTCTTGTTTTATGCTTTCCTCTATACTCAGCCTCTCCATTTGCCACCCCACCCCCCTCTTCCCCCTTTCTTTTTTTTTGTCCCCCTGGCTGTGAACCCAAAGGTCACTTCTCCTCTGAGAGTCCTGTTTACCTGAACCGCTCCCCTGTTTTTTGACATTCACCTACTTGGAGATAGAAGGAGGAACAAATTTAGGTATCAGCAGAGGTTTCGTTCCTCTGTGAAATCTCAAACATATAATAGATCTTCCAAAAAATGTCCATCACTTCAGAATAAAAAGTGTAAAAGTTGTTCCTCCTTTGGACACCACTCACCCATTCACCAAATAATGAAGCCCCGTTGCATCCCGCTACACATATAAGGTTTAGATGAAATGCGGAAGTGCTTTTTCCTGTCATTTAGCTGAAATCTGTGAAAAGTGAAGCTCATTTTATCTTCATTCACACCTAAGGAATTACCCTCTATGAGACAATTTACACACGAGGCATTTAGCTCCTTGAAACCCTTCGCTCTGTTCACTTCCAAAGGGCTTCTGGATTTTAAGAGGCATGCCTTGAGAAATTAAGTGGCCACTTTAAAAGAGGATTCAGCCTTGTGTAAGAGCATACAGAAAAATGCTATGTCTATAGTATGCATCTGCACCTGTGTCCATTAATATTTTATATTTGAAATGGCACTCCAGCATGCTTAGTTTCTTTTTATAAGAAGGGCTTTTATAAAGGATGTTGGAGAAAAGTGGTTTCAGCAGTGCTCTTAAAATTCACAGTCAATATCTGCAAGTTCAGGTTTGTATATGTTAATGCAATGTATTAAATGTTGCAAGTAGTGTAATTTTGTTTTATTGTGAAATGTGAAAAACGGGGCCAGTTTGGCTTTATCGTGCAAATGAAACATATTTTATTCTCTATTGTTTCTGACCGTCCTTACTTATTCAGTTACTCCAATAAGTACTCAGGGACTTTGCGTGCATATTTATATTATTCCAAGGGTGGAACCTTTGAAAGAAATTGTAAGTAATGAAAAAACACGCTTCATGTTTTACTCTGAAATCATGGCGCTTATCATGGTTGGGAAAGCTTTACAAATAGGTCAATCTAGCGAATGCATTGTAGTGCTGTATTCATGAAGCTTTGCATAATGTTATATATAGGTTTAAAGGTTTATTGTAAGTTCTTGATAAATCTGATGAACTGCCTCTACAAAATAATAGTTTTGTAACTTTTGATATCTTATCCAATGTGATTACCATAAACTTAAGTTGATCAGTTGTATATTTCTATCTTACGGGTTGCAAACTGTGAAGTTGTAAGTCCTTATATAACAGTGGTTTTCAAACTTTTTTGACTCGTGACCCCATTTTAACGTCACAAATTTCTGGTGACCCTAAAAAATTTTTGCAAAATTTTATTTATTTTTCATCATGTAGTAATTTGCTAGACTATGTGGCAAATAAACATTGATTTAGATGACATTTAGTCTTCATAATGTATCTTGAGTGAGTGAGAATTAGATTTTCTTTGGTTAGGATGAGTCAGTCCAGCTTAGATTTACAAGGATGAAAATTAATACTGAACAAACAATAATTAAACTATGAATTATAAAGGAGCTGCAGCATCTGAAACCGACCACAATGAACATTTGACAGATAAACAGAATCATAGTACTTTAGTTTCAGTTTCATTTTGTGATGTCTTTTATGGATTATGCTCGTCTCTGTCAACTCACCGTGTATTTTTTTATTAATAACATGTTGATTTTTTAATCAATTACTAGAAATTTCAGGCAACTCCAAGGTTGTAAAACACTGATGTATACAGTCTATGTGACGTGATTCATTCATTAGAAGCAGTTTAGTTTTTTTTAGTTAGATGCAGTATTTTGTAGCCACAAGTTGAAGGATGATATTAATGATGATATTATCACACCTTTGTGTTGTATTTTTATGAACAAATTATAAAGCATGAGTGTGTAGGATGTTGGAGGGTTTGTGCAAATGGAAGTTAGTGTTATCAATTATGTTTCCATTTGTACATAATTACCTGAAACTAAGGTTCATTGTGCTTTTGTTGCCTGAGAATGAGCAGTTTGTATCTGCTGTTTCACCATGGAGTCCGCCATGTTTCTGTTTTAGGCAGGACAGAGTGAGTGGATTAATGAGGGCCTTTTAAGTTTTGCACATTTTTCACATTTTTATTGGCCATCCTAGGTTTCCCCTCACACTTTCAAGGGGACAGTGAGGCCGGGGGAGGGGGGGTGGAGTTGGTGAGTGATTTCACCACTTCATGCCACAGAATCCTTCAATGCACCTTCAATGAAACGAGCCCATTTTTCATTTTCCACTTTGTATTTCAGGACAGGAAATCCAACGAACTGGGGGAGCGTGGACTGCAAACCTTTTTTGATGTACATGCATGCCTTCACTGTCACTTCCACGCATAGCAGTGTGTGTTTATGTTGAGTGTTATGCATGCTGATGGTGACCCAGACACCCACAGAGCCTCCCACCCCTCAGGCTCTCCCCTCCCAGGGAGAGGGCAGCAGGATGGGGTCAAACAGACAAATCTAGCCGCCTGATCCATGGAGGCCTGCCCAGGGCCATTAGTATCCATTACCAGGAGGCACACACACACACACACTAGAGCCTGTGGTGCCTCATTTCTACACACACATACACACACTGCTGTATGACCAGACCTGCAATTTTACATAAAGCGTACAAGCAATTAATCTTAAAAAAAAAAAACAGACGCAGAGGCATAAATGAATGCATGTGGCTACATAAAACAACTCAAGTCCAGATAAACACAGATACTGTACACACATATTTGCATAAGTATGAAAAAAGCCTCACAAAGACAAACACACCTGACAGTGAATCAGGCCTCCAGCAGCTCTCGACAGAGGTCCTCACTTCAAACAGACAATCTCAGAGGGGATGACCTTCTGGGAGCCTGTGGGGTGTGTACATGTGTGGGTGTGTGCGTGGGCTTGTGTGCGTTCGGTGTCATACACTCACCTCCTTCGGACATGTCTCAGTCACACACAAAAACAGAGTCCATGTCCACACTCCTTGTCACCGTGTGTGCCAAACAGGTGTGAGCTAAATGGTTATGAATGGGCTGCCGGACGATCCAGCGCACGTTTTTTCCGGTCGTTAATGTCGTTTTAATAGAAACATGAGCAGCAGAAGGCCGACCCATCTGTTTGTAAAAGTGAGAGGAATGACAGAAACTGGGGGGGAAAAAGAGGAGGAATGTAAAGGGAAAGAATGGAAGGAAGAATTTCAGGAAAGGAAATTGAGACATCAGCAGCGTCGGCTAAGCTCGGCTCAGTTCTTGGCTCAGTCGTTGTGTGTGTGTGTGTGTGTGTGTGTGTGTGTGTGTGTCTGGCATGTCAGCTGTGGCTGGCTAACAAGCTGCACCCTCAACAGCTATTATCTAGAGCATGGCAACTGGCCCATACCTGCAAGGTGTGTTTAAGTGTGTGTGTGATTTAGAGCGTGGCAGCTGTGTCGTACCTGCGAGCGTCTTCGGGGCTCTCTCCTCTTCTGTAATGGAGCAGGAGAGGGGGATTGTGGGAGAGATGAAGGACAAAACTGATATCTTGTGCCTCCCAACTTTCTTTTTCTCTTGGTGTCTCCTTCCCACATGTGTGGAGGAACGAGAGGAGATGTGGAGCCAGAGGCCAGACACACAAACACAATACAGACCTGGATAAGTACTTCCAACATTACAATTATTCATGATCCGTTAATAGTCTTTATATGCCAGTCAAGGTTATAGTAGTGCTGCATTTTTCATCAATTTGTTTTGAGTTACAGTTGTGAAAGTGGGTTTGTGGTGGCACTTTAGTTCTTTTTTTTTTTTTTAATGCTGTGTTTTTCTTTTTTGTTTTCATTACTTTATATATATATATACATTATACCAGGAGATAACAGCCAGTCACACTATGTAAAAGTAGCTGTTAATGAAATGAAACTTGCTAAATAAAAGCACATATATATTTATATTTTTAGGATGTATAAAATTGGTGGCATTTGTGTGAAATAATGAACACAGACAAAAACTGAATACGCTGGTCAGGGTTACCCAGCAAAGGTTGAAAGTGTTTCCATTAACAATATAACCTTGAAGTCAATCAATTTACAACAGTTTGGATATATATGTGTAAAATTAAGACAGCCAATCCTTAGAATTATGTTAAATTATAAATGTATTAATAATTAAATTATTTTAACATGGAAGTGAGTTACAAAACCCACCCTTTATGTCAAATACCACACACACACACACACACACACACACACGAGACAAAACATAATAAGTCAAAGTAAGTTATGTTTTTGGTGTGAGCGTCAAAACATTAGAGTGTGATTTATTCAGACCTATTAAGAGAACCAATGTATACAGCATCAAATGGGTTGGATCTGCAGTAAAAGAAAACAGCACAATTGCAGTGCTGTGACTGATATTGAATGTGAATAATAATCAAGAAAATGCTGCAATGCACAGAAAATGAGACAGGTAGAGTTTCCTCCTGTTCAGCTCTGGATTTACCCAGACTTTGTCTTCTCATCTTCCATCCATCCCTCTGTCTCTCTCCTTTCCCTCCCCTCCTCTCTCACCGTGACCAGAAGAAGTTCTTCTGCACTGGTGCCCCTCCATCCATCCTTCCAAGCAGAAACACACACACACACACACACACACACAGGCCCATGCTTCTCCCACCTACCCACATACACCTCCAACACACACATATCTACTTGCCACCATCCACCACATGCATACACATTCAGTACCAACCACACAGCGGAGGCCTTAGGGCTCAACCATCTGCTGCCCACCCAACCCAGCACCCCCCCTCTGTAGTACCCACCTTCCCAACATATGCAGCCCTTGCCCTGGGTAAGGTGGCAGGGCCAGTGGCCTCGGCCCTGGCCAAGAGATAGGGGTGAAGGAGCACATATGTAGCCCAGACGGGGTGTGTGTGTGTGTGTGTGTGTGTGTGTATGTGTGTGTGTGTGTGTGTGTCAGAGAGGAAAAAGAGAAAAGAAACCCAGACAAATCAAGGATTAGATAGCTCTCCCCTTGAATCCCTCCATCTATTTCTCGCTCGGTCTCACCCATATGGCCCGTTTCTTCCATGTTCACACCAGCTCAGTGACCACCAAGGTCGCACCCTGCAAAGGGCTACTGCGGCCTCAAGCAAGGCAAGTGAGAACGCAGCAAAGAGCTGGAGACATGGTGGGAATAGGTGGGGGAGGTGGTGGTCATGTGGTTGGCATTGTCACTAAGACACCTCCTTTTTTTTTTCTATCCTTCACTTTCTCTCTGCCTCTTCCCTTTGTTAAATCTTGCCTCGGGGCACACTCTGCAACAAAAGGCAGAAAAAAACGAGTGTGACACTTTCATCCTCCCATCATGCCTCCCATCATCCCTTCCATCCATCTACCCTCTGTCTCTTCCGGATAAGTGTGTGTGTGCGGAACAACTGATATGACAGCAGTGGTGAACGTTTTGTTTCAGCGCTAGCATTAATTACATTGACTATTCCAAAGTCTTCCATATTTCATGAGTGTTCTTTTGCATTGCAGGCGATGCACCACTCTCCTATTCTCTTTAGTCTTCCTGTGCCTCTTTACACGTTCCAGGAAACCTGGCGCTCATGTCAGTATCAGGTTGGGTTAGAAAACCAACAGGGAATTGGGCCAGAAATACCTTGGAAAGTTCACAACATGCAGTTGTGGTAACAGTAGTAGATGCTGGCAGGTTCTGCAGTTGTCCAACTAACTTTCTAATCAGCAAACTTGGTTAAAAAAAATATCTCAAAGGACAAACAACACTGTAGTGTAGTGTAAGAAATCAGATTTGGTGTCAGTTTTTAGGGGGAATGATGTCCTTCTTTTTGGACAGACATTGGAAAAATGTTTGTGATGAAAGTCCCCAATTGTCCTCAATATGTCTATGGACAACAAAAGCAGTACAAACACACTGTTGGCTGCCAAGGGAGCAATAATAATGTACTCATTATGCATTGGCCAAAAGATGAGATTAGTCCAATATGAATTCTGACAATTCCCATAGTCCCCATTGCTCACAGCAAATAATGCACCATAATAGTGATGCAAACACTCAAGTGTGGGTTTAATGTGTGAAGTTATATCTGTCACCTCTCAGTTGTTCCTCAATTATTGGTCTGTATTTTTGCTACAACACTGTATCACTGAGAAGTATCCAGAATGCATGTAACTTAACTGTTAATCACTTAATCAAATCAATCAAACTATTGATTATGACCCCACCCTTGAAGCAGAGGCAAGGGGTATTGTTTTTTTTGTTTCTTTGTTAACAATTTAGCTTTAAAACTATTGGTTAAATCATACAAATCTGGGTTTATACAGTGCCAGTGACCCAGAACAGATTTTGGGAAAGGTAGGTCAAACTTAAAATTTTTATGTTTTTTTTTTAATTATTTTTTTATGATCTTATGTAATTATAATAGGCGGAATGTGTGTGAGGGGCAGGGTTTGTTGTGCTTGGCACCACTTGTTTTTTGATAAATTGATTAACTACAAACCTTTTATTTGAGTTTCCCCATAAAAATCCTAGAGATTAAAAAACTAGAATAATAAAATAAACTTAAAGAAATGAGAAGGCAATGATAAGTGTAGGGTTGGTTAAACTATTTCAGATTTCAGCAGACTATGCTGAATGTGTGTTGATATATTCTGTGTTTGGTACAGCTCACGCTAAGTATGGCTGGAAGTGTACTTGTTTATACACAAACACCTGCTTACACCGATTTACAGTGTAATGTTAATGGAAATCAGTGTCCCATAGTTTTTCAGGTCTGTTTTGAAGGTCTATGCATTAAAATAACAGCATGCAATTTGCAAATGTGCTAGAAAGTGCTGCTGCCATATGCCAGCTGTTCACATCTGCTATATATTGGATGTTTCAGTTTGACAAAGTGTGCGGAGAAACATTGTGTTACGCTCCTGTTTAAAGCTGCGTATGGCTTCCGTCACCAATTTTTCATCAAATCTGTAAAACCTCAGTTATAACTGAAGTATCATGAATCCATCAGTCTTTCCATGATCACGCACCTGAATCTCTTCCCTCATAGTCAACAATTTCGTAGGGTACCCCACCACAAACTGTCCATTTCTGTAAAATTTGAATCAGCGCCAAAGTATCACGAATCTGTAGTATCACGAAAGTATCACGAATCCAAAGTATCATGAATCCGTAGTATCACGAATCTGTAGTATCACGAAAAGTTTCATAAATCCAAAGTATCACGAATCAGTCCAAATCTGTAAAATCTGTATCAGCGCCAAAGTATCACGAATCCGTAAGTCTTTCCGTGATTGCGGACCAGCATCTCTTCCCTCACGGTTAATAAAATTTCTAAGTGTACTCCACGAACAAAGCCGGTAGGTAACTCCGGCATTTTCGGAAATTTGTCATGATGTGCATTGTGAGAAGCGAAGCTCCATTCAGCCGCAATATGGCCGTAGCAGCACCAAACACAGAAACGGCTTCATTGCCTCTTGCTAGTGTGATGCACAATGCATGTCACAAGAAATTTCCGAAAATGCCGGATTTTCAGGTCCGCAGTCACGGAAAGTCTCATGGATTCGTGATACTTTGGCGCTGATTCGGATTTTACAGATTTGATGAAAAATCTGTGATGAAAGTCATACGCAGCTTTAAGGAATTCCTGCACATTTATAACAATAATTTCCAGCATGGTCGGAAGATGGAGTCAGAACTATAAGGGACAAATGTAAACCACGCAGCAAAAATCATATATAATTTTTGAGAGTTTATAGTGAGTTCAGTTGGTAGAACGAAATACTTCTTTGTTTTTTAACCCACTCGAGCTTTTTAATCGAACAAAAGACACGACAAAAGGTGGCGTGTGGAACAGAAAACAAAAAAGCAAGCAGGAGATAATGTGTGTGTGTGTGTGTGTGTGTGTGAGCATGACTTTGTGTGTGTGCATGCTGTGTCTGATGGATCAGTGATTAAATAAATCATGGTAACCTTTCCTGTAACCTTTCCCCCCCTCCCCAGCCCCTGCCTGACCTTACAAGACCCACGCACATTAAAGACTTCGCTCTTCTCCTTCATCTCTCTCATCTTCATCTTTTTTCCTCGTCTCTTTCACGCTCTCTGCCATTCCTTGTTTTGTTTCGTGCCTTTTTTCTTAGCCTCGAGCACTTTTTGTACTTTGCTTTGTCACATTTCCCCATAATTCCAACACGCTAAAACGCTTTACCTGATCATTTCCTCAACTCGTCAATTAGAGTAGGGGTGAGAATTAACCAGAGGAAGAAGGTGTGATCTACTCAAATCAACACCAACACGCATAACCTTTTTTTTATTGTGCTACTCTTTTTTACGTCACGCTGCAGTGTACAAGTTGCTTTTAGCAGCTGTTGATTCATGACATCTGACACCTGACTGGTCGTTTTATGGCATAAACTAACGTGCAGATGAGCTATTATCATAGGTTATCAGAAGCGAACACTAATGAAATAACAGAAGCAAAGTGAAAAAACATTATCCTTAACTAGAAAAATAAAAACGTCACAAATGAATTGAAATTCTAGTTTATTTGGGTTGAGTTTTTTGGGGTTTTTTTTAATGATTTTTCTCACTTTACATCAGAAGCAAAAAGACATTGTTTTGGATATTTGTTGTGTAGACCAGTGTTTATAGTAGTGCGAGTAAATCACACGTTTTCCCTGTAAAACTCAAACAAGTCCTTAGTTTTTGTGGTGAAAATCAAGCAAGTCAAGCCCCTAATCATGTCACTGTTAACAAGTCATGCAAACATTTGATCATCTGTCCAACATGAAAAGTTGCGCCATCGGTAATAAACCTCCCAAATGAACAGTATTTATCCTTCTGTTACTCTTATGTCAATTGGAGGCAGTATTATGATTATTGACCTTGCATTGAAAATCACCCATTCCGCACATTCAATAATAGAAAGTAAAACTGTGTTGATGTTTTGAGTTTTTATTATTCGGACCACTTGACAAATACTCACTATGAGAATGAACACTAACAGCAAAACAAATACGAACTAAAGTAAATTAATCATCTTCAAATATTGCGTTTTAAATAGATCAGAGTAAATCTGAATAAAAGTTAGTGAAAAGTACAAAAGTTCCAACTACAAGGGCTAATGAATCAGTCCAGACTAATATGAACAGTGGTATCATTGGTATTATTCTCCACTTTAAAAACAATCCAAAAAAAAAAAAAATCCATCCCTAAAACCTTATATGTCTGTCCACATGACAACAAACACTAACTATTGTTAAACTGCCGACGTCATAGATAATATTGGAAGGAACAGACACAAAGGATTTAGTTAGAAGTTGAGAAGCAACACCGAGTTAAGTTACGTACTTACATAAAGTGTTAGTTTGAGTCGTCAAAGTTTGCTTTTATATTATGTCGACTTCATCACAGTATTGGTGCAGGTCTGTTCTGGTGCATTTCACAAAGGTGTCCAGGCTGACCTCCAACAAATACGGTGTTTTAAGTGCACGTTTATTACACAGTAATAACAAACATAGGCAAATTAGGATGTGGCGCTTTACTTTTCCAATTTCTTCGAGAACAGTTTTAATAATGTAATAAATAAAAATGATCCATAAGACACATAGATGTATGTTTTAATACTTATTTTTAGTTCTATTTATTATTGTATTGTATTTATAAATTAATTTTATTCACCCCCTACCCCACCTCCCCTGTTTTTTTTGTTTTTTTTCTTTCAAAATTACTCACTTATTTTTGCATTTTTATTATTATTACTTTTTTTTTCATTATTTACTTAATCTTAATTTCTTAAGAATCATAATTTATCTTATTCTGCTATAGAGTCTATCACACATTCTCAATCATATCAGGAAATGTTTTGAAAAAAAAAAAAAGTTCAAAATGTTTAAATAAAAAGTTAAAATAAATAAATAAATCAAGGACTCAACCTGGACTTTTCTGCTAATTGCAGTTTTGGAGAATATGAAAAAGGAGGTTTTATTAAAACGTTAAGACACCCTCGGAGATCTTCCTTCTCAAATACGGTCGAATATCTGCTGCAGGACACGGTATATTAAAGAATTCAACACATCGATCCGGTTGCGTTTTGCCGACTGCCGTGGGAGAATAGCGGGCCGAGCGGTTAGAGCTGTTAATTTACTAAGGCACAGATTGCGAGCATGTTGGTGCCCTCTTTGTGAAATTAGCTTTTAATTCGTAATGAGCAATAGCATATTAAAGCACTAATAGTCTCTAATGGAAGTTAATTTCGTACCCCTCGGGACACCATATTAAGCGTCAACTATGACGGCGGAACCGGATTTAAAGGATGATATCAAAGATTGTGGAAAGTTTGTAATTGTTTGATGTAATCTGCCAAGACGGTTGAGCGATGCCTTTGACCCAGAGGATTATGGGTAGCTGTAACTTCACATCGAGACACCCACAGAGAACGGCTTAAGACAATTTTGCCGCAGGAATCCGAGAGGCTTCTGAGGTCAAACGTAGTCTGTGGGGCTGTGGGCTAATTGAATGCAGTCAAATTACAATGGTTATGTAATTGCCGGATTAGACGCCGGTAGATCCACCATGAATAAAATACAGCCGGAGGGAATCTGTTGGAAATGTATTTCAGCGGCGTTTTCCCCAGATTATTCTGCCTGTACGCCACAATAAACACAGGCAGGCAATACTGCTGTGCTGTTGATGTTATAATTTGATGTAATTTTAGAGTGTCGGTGCTTCTCGCATTGAGGAGGAATCAAAATTAAGACGAGTGTTTTACAAAAGTTAGATTCGATGTTTTACTATTTATCCGGTTAACCTAAAAACAGCCACTGACGACTGAAACCATAGTGATCTAAAATGGTGACAACCTGCTGATCCACTAATTCTATCAATATATGTAAATAATTGATATAAAATGCAGTTTTTATGGTAATCAGATATGACCCATTTGGATGTTCAGAGGCTCTGTAGTTACCATGGAAACACTTGTCACCTTCAAAGACATTGATTCACCAGTAAAACCCATGGAGTCGGATCAATGGCAGTGGATGGAGACACTGGGTTCATGCAGTGTTCTTCAAAGTGTGGGGCAGGCCCCCTAGAGGAGGGGTGAGGGCTTACCAGGGGGTGCATGGGGCTCTTTTTTTTTTTTTTCTTCTTCAGGCTAGAACATACAGTACAGCAGGTGGAACTCATGTTTCAGCGTTGGCGCACCCTGGAGTCCTTTTAGGGACTCACAACAAACCAATCTGCTGCCACAGTGGTCTGTCACTAGACTAGACAAAGGGTTTAGCTTTGGAGAACGTACAAGGATTTGACTGGAAAAGAAAAATGTGCGATGTTTCTATTTTTGCACAGTTTGTATAGTTTGCACTTGAATGTTCTGAAATGTGTAATCTAAACAGACTCATTATACAGCCACTGATATTGTTCAAATATTGGTATTTGTCACCAAAATGTGTTTGTTGTTCTAAAATTTTTTTTAAAAATAACGTTATTATTATAGTTGTAAGATAATCGCACATTTCCTATTTTTATTTGGAAAAATATTGCCCCGGGGAGCAGTCTTGTTGAGTTAATTTGTGTTGTTCAAGCAAAAATATCTGTTATTTTGAATTTGCATTAGAAATTATTCCAGGAAAAGCAAAAAAGTATTGTTACAATGTTAATCTTTCTAACCACTGTTAGCGGCAATAACCACTGTTACAATGTTGTTAG
>JAPSES010000124.1:7954243-7965906 GCA_029822895.1 Maxillicosta whitleyi | reverse complement strand
GGGTGTGCAAGAATTATATTAGTACATTACAGCTGCTTTCAACACTAATGTTTCCGGTCATAGTCTCAGACTTGTTCAGGACTCCACACCAATAAATAGAAATGGCAAAAGTTCACATATACATATACAAAAAAAAGACCTGTATTGAAGTAGAAGTACATGAAATATGAAAAAGTACAGGCTCTCTAGGTAAAAAGTAGATCTTTGACTGACTCAGTGGAAAGCAAACTTAACTTCAGGTGTGTAAATATAATAAGATCTATGTGTGTGTGTGTGTGTGGCATGTGTGTAATGCACTGATAAATACCATAAAGGAATGTTTTTTTTTTTATGTTTTATCACTTTTATTTTGTCTGAAGTGACTGGGTAGTTTAGCGGTTTACACCACTGGCTTTGGTGCGGAAGATGGCCGGTCTGAGTCCCAAGTGGGCCCTTGGGAAAGGCCCCTTACCAGAGACCTGCACAGGTTCAGGTACCCGCGGGTGAAAGTAAAAAGTTATGAAAAATGTGTCGGATGTCGGGTTTGGGATGAAGTATGACGGGTTCGGGTGGGTGCGGTTTGACCCATGCAAGACTCTGCCCCTTATGCTATACATCCCTATACCTGTAGCCACAAGGGGGCAGTGTCTCATTGTTCCAGTCCCAAGCCTGGATAAATACAGAGGGTTGTGTCAGGAAGGGCATCCAACAAAAAAACTTGCCAAATCAACATGTGAATCTGGTTTACTGTGACGACCCCTGAACAGAAAAGCTGAAAGAAATGTACTTTTACTTTTCATTTGTCTGAAAATGATCTAAATATAAATAAATGTAATAATGCAAAATAAAAATCAATAACAAAGGCAAAGCATGTCACATCTTTTTGAGAAACACTAGATAGACTCTTCTCAATCATCACTTCTGATCATTTGTCAGAGTATGGTGCTGTATCTAAAATGACCTCTACCTGTATTTTCTATTTTTCTCTTGTTTTACTGTGTTTAGGACATTTCGTGTAGCGCCTATGGACAGATAAAAGACAAAAAATCCGCAGCTCTGGTGATATGGCTCCATCCTCATTCTGCTCTTCTCACTTATGGCGCTTTTCCACTTACACGTTACTCCTACACGACGCGTTACTTCCGTGTCGTCTGCTCAGAGAGTCGCCGAAAACTCGCTCGTTGCGTATTTTTTCGTCTTGATTTTTACGTCCGCCACCACAGACTGAAGCTACATGACCATCTATGTTGTAGTTTTGTTCTGTCATCATGTGGTTTAATGTTTCGCTATTCACTGTCTACTTCCGCATCGGATTTTTGTAAGAGAAAACTGTCTGACCAATCAGTGTCTGCAGTGTTGTGATGTCACGTTTTGGTATCCGCTCCAGGATTTTGGAACCTCGACTGAGGCGGTACTAAAAAACTAGTATCGGGTCCCAGGTTCTAGGTCCTTTTTCATAATGGAAAAGCAAAAGAGCCGTGTAGAGTCGAGTAGAGTAGAGCCGGTACCATGGAGTGGTACTGCACAGTTCTGTCTGAGTGTTAAAACTCCGGGTCGAGCACACACAAGTGCGTGACCTCTAATGGAGCCGACGAAGTTGCTTCTTCATTTTTATTACATCTGACAGAAGTTCTTGTGGCGAGGAGGGGCAAAGTTAAAACACTTCTGTTAATGCGAGGAAGAAATGTCACATACTTCATCTTTAAAATTAACAAACCTATTCAGAAAGTGCAAGACTCGCAGGTACAATCATGTAGGGAAGCATAAAAAGTTGTCAGGGAAAAAAAAAAAGTTTACTTACTGCAAACTTGTAACAAAGTATCGCACATGCATATGATTGCGTGGACTTTGTTACTTCCTACCTCTGCATGTAAGACATTGATCTTTAATTCTCAAAGCCACAGTTACTTGTGTGATTTGCAGATGCTAGAATGATTGCTTCACTCCTCTGGTGCCAGTTTGAACTTCAGTGCAGTTCTGTTTAACTTTCCCTGGCATGGAGTGCTGAGTAACTGATTGAGATAGGAGCGGGGACGCTTATCTCTGAACGCTTGGTGTTTGGATACGTATGATGTCAGACCAGTTCTCATAATGCTTTCTAGGCTGGGTGTACAGATAAGCTTTGGGATCTGGAGGAGGTAGAGACATATGCAGGTAGCAAACAAGACACAATTGAAATTGGAGCAAGAGAAAGGGCCCTTTTCTGTTTGTTTGTTCAAGGGTGTGTGTGTGTGTGTGTGTGTGTGTGTGTGTGTGTGTGTGTGTGATGTTCTTCGAGGCTCAGCCTACTTTAGCTCACCGTACTCCCTGAGCAGTGACCGGAGCAGCGAGCCCCTGTCCAAGCACTTGGAAACTGGAACGAGGCGAGGAGAAAGAAAGGATGGATGGGAAAGAAAGAGAGCGGTGCGATGGGGAGAAAAAGGATGGAGCGTAAAGAAAGGCAGGACAGGAGAAGAGCCGAGGCAGAGAGAGAGAGAGAGAGAGAGAGAAAGAGAGAGGGAGAGAGAGAGGGAGGCAGAGCGGCAGCACATGGAACGGCACAAAACGGAAAGAACTGACGGACGAATGGAACCAAACGAAAGGAGGAGAAGTGTTGGATTGTGGGATGAGAGGGAAGGCGAGGCCACCTCTTCTTCTCCCTCTCCTCCTCTTGTCCCTCCTCTTCCCCCCCTCGTGAGAATGCAGCGCGCGTGTGTATTTTCTTCCTCGTCAGATCTGCGGCGCTTTCATTCGCACACAAAGACGGGACGTAGACGTACCTGGCACAGAGGGACGTGAAGGAGCTGGCAGAGGTGTGTGTCAGAGAGAGACAGACAGAGAGAGAGAGAGAGAGAAAGAGAGAGAGAGACAGATAAAGAGACACTGGCTCACCTGCCTGGCAGACAAGAGGAGGGCCTGTCTGTCTGAGATGTCCCACTTAACACTGACACACACACACTTAACCTGCTCAACACCAGCAGGAGCTCACTTTCTCATGTCTCGCTGTAACTATTACACCTGCTTGCACAATTTATTATATTGTTGGAATTCAGATTTCCGACAATGATTTTTATTCAGACATAAAATCTTCACTTTCACCCATGATAACGAACCTTTAACCGTCTCCTGAGAAACCAACACGACGGAATAATTGCACCTCTTACAAACAGTATGAACTTGAACTGATCCACTAGTCAGGTTTAACTTCAATCGTTTTTTAATTACATTCAGCACTAACTCATATTTCCTCATATATATATATATTTTTTTTTTTTGCTTTTGGTTTCTTTCACTGCAGATGTTTCAAAAATGCTCGATTCGCATTTTTTTCCACAGTGGACCCACAACTACAAGTATGCGCTGCTCAAAAACTTAATTTTTACTGTTTCTGGATCAAAAATCGGACTTAAAATATTGAAATATTGCAAAATTATAATACTTTTAATCAGTTATTTATTTTTTACTTTTGCTGTACAAGGTGGGGAAAGAGAAAAGCAAAGTCTCATTTAATTTTTCTGCTACAAATTATGATTAACTTTTGTCAAAAACCTGGAATTTGAGTTTATGTTTGGTTACTTTAAATTCTGCTAAAATTAGCCTCATTTCATAGCATTTGTGGTCAATGAATTTTGTTGCAGACGAACATTTTTTCAACCTCACATCTACTCAGTAACATGTATTTCTCCATTATAAAATGTGAATTCAAGTATTTATTCGACACGTATCCCAAAACATTACTGTACATACAGAAAAACAGTTGGATTTTTAGTAGTTAATTCGTGTTTTTTTATCTGAATTGAAAATAAAACATAAAAAAAAAGTCAGCGCCTCATTTTCACAGTGTGAGATGCATTGTCCGTATTACAATTGACGTGTCGATGATTCATTTTTTTAAGAGTAGAAGGTTTAGTTCTGGAAAAAAAAAAAAAAAAGATATTGGCAAAAGAGTGAAATTGCGTCCCAGCAGCTGCAGGAGGATGAATTTTGACGCTGGTGTGAAAATGTGTCTATGCTAAAGACATTTGAGGGGTCTACAATGTGACACAAACAAACAATAAACAAGGAACCAAACAAATTGACGCAAACACACACACACACACATACACACCAACCCGCTATGCTGCAATTAGCTTGTTTTAAAGGAAACAAATAACAGTAATTTCAACAGAACAGCATCCATAACAATTCACCCCTGGAGGGGATCAGCTATTTGAACACACAAAAACACAGCAGAGCAGAGTACATTCACACACACACGGAGTCACATACGCACACGCAGTCATATTCAAATACAACACACACACACACACAGATTGCATATACATGCTAACGCACACACACACACACACATCTCCATTAAGTGTACTTGAGAGCAACAGAGAGGGTCAGCTTAGTGTCTGAGTTATTACGCTACTTTGTTCTGCCTCAGTGGGAAGGCTGCACCCTGCACACACACAGACACACACACACACAAAGAATTATCAGCCATCAACACTCAAGGTGCAAATATAAAAGGGCTAGTTTGATAATGGATTGAAAGAGATGAATAAAAGAATGGTTAAAAATATGGATGGATGAATGGCTGGAGAAAGGTTCTTTGCTTGTGTGGAGAAGTTTGCAGCTGGCTGACATATCTGGCCTTTGTCCCCCCCTCCCCCCCCCCCTCCCATATTTTTATTATTTATTTTACTCCATCTCTCCGTCCATCCACCCCTCCTGTCCCCTCTGTCTGGGTCCACAACAATGGTGAGAAACATCTGTGGCTATCAGGTAATTATGGCCGAGCCAAAACAGCGGGCAGTGCCACACCGAGGAGCTCCGGCACCCCGCAATTAGCCCTGCATCTCTATCCCCAGTGCCCCTCCCCCTCGTGCTGTACCCCCTCCCATGACCAGAGCATTATCCCTCTGAAGAGACAGAGATTGAACGAGAGGGGAGACATAAACATGACACGAGTAGTGGGAGATGAGGACGGTCAGTTTATGAAGTGTCCATCTGAGCAAGTTGAAATATTCATGTTTTTGTTTTTTTTACATTTTCACCAATATTGAATCTTAAATTTCAGTCTTAATAGTTTCCAGTTCAGGTAGTGATGCTTCAGATCAGAGTTGATCTATTTGGCTATATACCATTTACGTTTTAATAAGAAACATGCAAAAACGGGGTTGTCTTTAATTAGAAACATTATTATTATTATTATTATTATTATTATTATTCTCCCATTGGTACAGTGTGATCTGGTGTCATGTGACGAGGAAGAAGGTGTAGTTAGGTTCTTAACTGAATGTGAGGTCTTTCATCAAGATAATTTACTTAGAAAAACTCATCTGTATTTGATATGAATTAGTTTTTATCAGTTTTATTAATTTTTTTCTATCATGCAGGTCAGTTGTAGTACCAGTTTGTCTTGTTTTTAATGCAACTCTTTGCACGTCCACATTTTTAATACGATAAGCCACTCAATCTTAGGTATTTTTCATTTTTACTTACACTTCCCTGTTGACAAAATCTAGATGAGACATATTTCTAGATGAAACCCTATTCCGCTGGAGGCTACATATAGACTCCTTATATATATAATGTATAATGTGAGACAAATATTGTCACAGTGGTACAAACAAACCACCAAAAAAAGTTGATAAGACATGGACATTATGCAAAAAAACTAAACAAAAACTGATGCAAACAGAGGGCTATTGACAGGTGTGTGTGTCGGAGTGTGTAGTCAGTAAAGGGTTTTAAAGAATGGTATAGAAAGAAACTTAAGGAGGAAAAAGGATATTTGTATATATAAATTACCTGGAATGTTTATTGATTTATGCAAAATTCAGTCTCACATTTAGTATTGATGCAGAAAATGTCTTAATAGTCATCTGATAGTGTCTGATACCTCCCTTTCATTCATTTAATGGTCATATTTTTGGGGTCTTTTATGCTTATATGCCTCTGTGTTGATGCACTTACGTTTACCCATGTTACACCGAGTTCAAAACAAGTGTGAAAAGTATTTTGTACTGTATACATGAGTATTTTGGATTTGAGTTTGCATAGAAGTTCTAAATGGAACAAGAAAAATAATCAAATATAAGAGAGAAATGAATATTTGTGGTGGGAAAAATCTGATTTTAATAAGAAATTAAATAAGAATTAGAACACTAACAACATATTATTTAAATTTCCAGAAATGTACTGTAAAATAAATTACTTTTTTTTTTTTAGAATATAGGTTTTTGGATCGACTGCTTAGCAAGAAGTAGTCCTACATCATAAATATAACTTTATTTTTACCTGAGCACATTTTTATCTTTTCATCCACTGCGTTCGTACCGCTGTTATTTTTGGTTATACCTCTTCAAACCCTTAAGAAAAGGGCCTAATGATTCTTGGATAAAGGGTAAGGATAAGAGACTGTTGAAAAAAGGGTTTATTTTCCTGCTATCTGCTCTAAAGTCATGATGAGCAACTGAATACCTTGAATATAAAAGTACAGAAAGATGTACAAGATAGTTCCGCTTCTGCTTTGTTTGTTCGACTAGTAAAATAAAGGCTTGTGTTTTAATGCATATAAACAGTGTACATAGGAATAATTGAATTTTCATTGTTTTTTTTGTTTTTTTTTATTGTACGGTTTCAAATCCCAGAGTGTTTTGTGCGTTCCAAACTTCCGCTTCCCCTCGCCTTCTCACATTTACCGTCCACTGTCTTCATTACGTGTTACACATGTGGGTGTGTGTCTGTGTCCGTGCTTCT
This sequence comes from Maxillicosta whitleyi, assembly GCA_029822895.1. NCBI lineage: Eukaryota > Metazoa > Chordata > Actinopteri > Perciformes > Neosebastidae > Maxillicosta > Maxillicosta whitleyi. Next base: position 7,959,198 of record JAPSES010000124.1, on the reverse strand, counting down.
CTGTTTGTGCTATTGTTTGCTTAATGCATGTACACCCGAGAGCGTGTGGGTGTTTTCTGACTGCGAGTGCATTTTATGATGTGTACTTTTTTTCTCTTCCTGGTCCAGGAGTCCCCGTCAGGACCCCTAGGCGTCCCTGTGCCTGCCTGCCAAAAACGTCTGCATCTCCTGGACCCCCTCGAGGCAGGGGACAGCCAAATGTCACTTGGACCCTCTACAGAGTGGTGAGAGGAGGACAGGAAGAGGCAAGTGGGAGGGGGGTGGTGGGGGAAGGAAGGAGGAGAGGAATTGAGTGAGAAGGAGAGGAAAGTTCCAGGAAAGACAGTAGCAGAGGCATAAAAGAGTTGGACACGAAGGGTGGGGCAAGGTGTGAGGAAATGAAACTGAATCCCGACCAAATGGACAGAAAATGTGCAGAATGTCAAATTAATTTCACCATTTTACTCCATACAATGTGAACTGTATTTCACCTCATTTACCCGCAATGGTGCAATTTAATCCTTTAACTACTGGCTTTTAATGCTTGATCCATTTCCATAACTTTTTCATCTTCCGAGGCATCCAGATGTTTTGTGCATTTATGGAGTACCATATGAAAAAGAGCTTACAGAGCGCACCTTAACATGGATTTACCATCATTGAGTTGCACTTATTATCAAGCCAAAGTAATATTATTGGTTCACAGTAATGCAATTTCAAGCTGCAAATTCCTTCAAACCAAAAGCAACGTCAGAGCGAGGATGCCAGACATATTTTAATACAAGATGCGACTAATTCCTTTCATATGTCCTTTTCATTTATCGCTTTTATAAGAGTTAACTTTGTATTCACAGACATTAGTGCCGACTTGTTTGATATGAAACATCATTGAACCAGAAACATGCTTTGTGGCTCGACAATTTTCTTCATAAACACTCACATTTGTTTCGCCCGGGAATTTTCTGCACTGTTATGTGCTTTTAAAATCATGTCAAAATGATTACTGTAGAAAAACAGGAAAGGAAAAAAAAGCGCATTCACTGCTGAAAAACCCTGACATATATTTTATTTACTTATTAAAATTCTTCATTTAAGCAGATTATGGGTTGATGTCATACAGTTTATTGACAGAGCGTATAGAAGTGTGATTACAATCACATAAGTACTATTAAAATAAGATAATCTAATGTTACATTTGTAGAGCTCTGGCCACTTCTTGGCAGCTTGGTAGTTGAATTCACTTTTTTCAAGTTCACCATGAATGTGAAGTACAGCTAATATTAAAATGTCCTGTGGCGTGACATTGTAAGGTGTGTGTTTAATTGAAACTAGAGAGACAAGGTAATGGGCAGTTTTGCAGAAGAGCCTTATAAACAACCTACAATGCTGATCCAAGGTCCTTGAGGAGATCGTTTCTAAATGCAATATATTCATAAAGACCAATAATATTATATTTTCAATAAGGTTTTTATTTAATTTTATTTTCTACATCGCCATTCACTTTTTTTCTAAATGCGTTTTATACGTATGTATAGAATCAGATTACGTTTCTCCCTTCTTGTCCTTGGAACAGAACAAACAGAAGACGAAAACAAGAACATTTATTCAGCCGGGACACTGTGAAGATGAACATTTAATTAATAGGAAACACTCAGGTCAAGTAACCTGAGTGGGAATTTATATGATTTTTGTAGATGTAGGAACAAGAAGGGATAAAAATATATATAATTATGTTCCGTTCTGGGTCACAGCTGCAGACAAAAACAAACACACACCCTTTATCCTTCTGCTCCACCTTCCATTTCCCACTGGACGGACACACAAACCCAGTGTCTACTACTCACATCCCCTGAGTGTCCTGTCACATGGGGATCTACAGTATCGAACAGGGTTGTACTGTAAGTGGAGCACGCACACGAATAGTTAGAAAAGAATGTCCTTCGTGGTTTTATACGCTGAATAACACAACGCAAATAAAGCAAAAAAGAAATCCACGGACACAAAAATGCAGTTGAAAATGACCAGAGGATTTTATTTTATAACTTATTTAATAGAAATGTGCGGCTACCATTCTAATTAGTTAGTTACATGCAGATAATCAACACATTTTATTTATTCCAATCACTTTCGCACCCAGATTACAGCATCTTTGACAGATAAGTCTGTTAAAATGCTGGAATAATGCTACATTATAAAGGCAGGTAACTTAGAATTAGCAGTAAGACGAAATGTGTAATTAAACAAGTTGTCATTCATTTACTCTCCGTGCGTAATTCAAGCCACCGTGCACATGATAAAAAAAGAATGTACTGGCTTTAACTAGTAGCTAGTTCTCCAAACAGCACCTACACTGCAATTAAGGATGAGCGATAGGTGCATGAGCGTGTGTGTGTGTGTGTGTGTGTGTGTGTACGTGTACATCCACTAAGTTAATGGCTATGTGGATGTGACGGTTGAAATGTGTTCATCTGTAACATTTTATCCTGGTTCACCTCACTCAGCCACTGTCACGCAGTAAAAACACACACAAAGCAGGAAGAGGGGATAGACAAAAACCAAAGAGGAAGAGAGAATTTAATCTGCAGTTTCACCACAGGTAGTTTTCCTAAACTGAAACTTTCTGCTGAAATTCAAGGGTTATTTTTTTCCTCTTTTAAATAGAGTTTTTCTTTTCTTTTCCTCTGTAATCCCCATTGAAGTTACTCTAAATACATGACAGCCTATGATTTACAAACTCTTACTGCTAAAGTGATTCCATAATAACAAAATGCATAAAATCAAGTCTCAAATTTACTTTATACACATTGGATCCATTTTTCCTCTTGGCTCAATTTTTGTGTGAAATGTAAACCCTGTACATATTTATATTCCTCTATTTTTAGAATCATTGGAGAATATTATGAATAAGTTATGCACCCTTTCAATTTGGAGCATCTATAGTCAGCATTTAAGTATTTAGGTTCATAGACTAAAATCACTGTGTATTCAACTTTTTTTTTCTTTCTTTTTTTTTTTTGCAGTGGTTAAAATGCAGTGAGATGAACCAATTGATGTACGATGGAAAATGAAAGTGCTAAAGAAACATTACTAGAACACATCCGAAACATAAAGTCATACCGATTTAGCCAGTGAAAAGGACTGCACGTGATTAACATAGCATTCAAGTATTTAATAATGTGATACTTTACAGATCCTCGTTGGGGAAACCTTTTTTTCTTGACTCCTCAACAAGCATTCGGGGCTTTTAGCTGCAAACAAATGTATCTGCAATTACAACTCAGCATTTAGATTCTGCAAAACCAACCCATGCACAAAAAATGACAAGTATGTTTCCCTTTAGTGACGATGAATAAAACCAGCAATTAGGGCTACTATTCAAGTCTGTCACTGGAATAGCATCACCTACAGACCCACAAACACAAATATCTCATCCTTATTCAGGGCAAAGTATTCATTCCCAGTAATAAAAATAAAAAAATGCGAGGTGTACTGGAATTTAATTAATGAGCAATCCGAATCCAGTTTTGTTGATAAAAAACACTCTGCTAATTAAAGACTACAAAGTGGCTCTTTTCAACACGTTTCCCAGCTGTTAATTCTTCATTAATTATCAAGAATGGACCAGCATTGGATGTTCACTTACCTCCCCCTTGTGGTCACCTCTTGGAACTACACTACAGACAGTAATACACAAATAAATGGGAAACGAATAGGAATTAAAACCTGCTCCACTTTGAACAGAATGCACAGAAAATAAGAGTTTCACACCGGAATTTACCTCCTTAAGTAAGTAATCCGCTGGTTATTTAATTCTCCGTCTTTTTATGTGATTGCCCAGACCATACTCAATAATTTAAAACCACAAAATACTGTCATTATTTAGTATTAGTTATTCCCAGTCTCTGGAAATTATTCTTTTCAAGTCCTCCTGTGCAACAGTAAGTATAAAAAACACTTAAACGTATAACTGTGTTATTAAGTATGTTGTAGTGGTGCGTTCACTGGTGTGTGGTGATGCGTTCAATGGTATCGCGGTCCCACCTAAACAGGAAGTTTTACAGCTAGCAAAGTAGTCAGTGGATCAGGCACGTCCATTAGAATGATTTAACAAATGTTCTCATTCTGTGGACAGTCCGACAGTGCCACAGATAATATAGGGTTCGTGCAGCAGCAACTGTAAGTAATCGTCTTAATCGGCTTGTGTTTGTGGCGTGTTACTAAAATGAGCTTTCTGAACTTTGTGTTTGGCATTAGCATGTAGCTAGCTAGTGAGCTAACATTAGCCCTGTCACGAACCAGCACTTTGTGACACTTGTTTTCATCCGGGTTCGGCGTGTTTATTTACTGTCTTGACACTTGCCAGCTAACTGGAAAGCGCCGTAAAATGAAGTTATGGAGGAGCGAAAGCTAAAACGAAAAAGTCCCAGGACGTCCACTAATGCGGCGGTACCCAGCGGCGGCTCCGGCCGTAAAAACAGCGCTTCGTCCGGTGGAAAAAACGTCGGCTACAGCCACAACATGGGCACTCACTCCAGCCAAAAGAGCAAGAGCAGGAGGTAAAAACGTGTGGAATATTCATATTCAATAATCATAGAATGTCATTACTACGGGCTCAATGTGTTTAATGGTTGCCTTTTTAACAGGGGAGTGAGAGATAAGGCTAAGTCTCAGCTGGGTCCGGGGGGAAAGGCCACCCAGAACCAAGGCCAAGCAGCCCCCACCATCCAGCACTCCTTCCTGACTGATGTATCTGATGTACAGGAGATGGAGAACGGCCTCCTGAGCCTCCTCAACGACTTCCACTCAGGGAAACTCCAAGCATTTGGTAACCCTTGAACTGAAATCTAAGCATATCTATTATCTGTTATTTGTGTCATGGCTGTTATAGATAAATAGTGTCAACAATAAACACATGCAGAAGTCACTTTAGCATGTCATTGTGGATTTGTGTTCCAGGAAACGAGTGCTCTATTGAC
>JAPSES010000124.1:7925576-7948575 GCA_029822895.1 Maxillicosta whitleyi | reverse complement strand
ATAACCTGTTCCAGCTCCAACATTATGAACCACTGCAGTACTGACCCATGGAAGGATCAGAACTATTGGTGCCGTTATGTTATGTTATGTTATGTCATGTCATCTTATCTTGTCTTGTCCTGTCTTGTGTGTTTGTGTGTCTCTCCAGATGTGTGCCATGCCTTTGTCCTGGATGGTCCTTGTCGTACCTGGGTTTGTGCCACAGAAAGAGACGAAGAGAGAGAACATTTCCTGTCTGTGCTACGTTCAGCCATAAACACTGCTCCGAGGGGACATCAGTAACGGTGCCATGGTGACAAGATGAGAGGAGGTTAGGACGCCGCTGTTTTGTGTTACAAAAGCTTCAGAGATCAGGAAACAAAAACATATTTGAAATATTTTTAGCACAATTATTTCCTTTTACTTAGCTCTGCCGCGTTGACTGTAAGAAGTCAGACTTTGATAATGAACCAGTGGCAGAAGTTTAAAAAAAAGTGTTTTTGCTCGAACCAACAAGCCTTAAATATCAGCTCAACATCATATCATTTCTCATCATATACAATTGCGGAAAAAATTATTAGACCACCCTTGTTTTCTTCAGTTTCTTGTTCACTTTAATACCCTTTACAACTAAAGGTACATTTATTTGGACAAATATGATGATAACAACAAAAATAGCTCATAATAGTTCAACTTAAGAGCTGATATTTAGACATTTTGATAATAACCAAAATCACTGTTTATGCCTCCAAAATAGCTTATTATTAATTCCGTGGCTAGAGTATTAATATTGTGAAATAGAAGTAGAAATGAAGAGGATGACCCACTTATGGACTTATGATGCATTGGATATATGTGTCCTTATCAATATTAATGTTCACTGAAATGTGTGTATGCTCAATATATACAGATATTATTGTCAATATTTTGTTTTATCCACCGTAGATCTTATTGAGGGCAGCAGGAGGGGGGTTAGAGGGGTTTTTTGTTTGTTTAGAATGTTTATATTGTTGTATTTATGGTCGTATGTAAGTGGAAAATCAATAAAATATATTCTTAAGAAGAATAACCAAAATCACTTCAGTTCTTACATCAATATCTATGTCATTGTACTGACAAAAACAGTGCTTTTATACATTCCACGTTTTCTTTTATGTCTGTTTTAGTCACGTGACACACACAGGAGATAGTACTTGATTGCATAACCATTGTTTTTGGTGACTTTTGATGGTCTAATAATTTTTTTCCGCGGCTGTATGATGTAATTTTGTGTTTTCAATTTGCTTGTATTCGGGTGTTTATTATAAATTATAGTATGTACGTTTAGCTCTATGGATACTTCCTATTTGCCCCTTAGCTCCTCTGTGTAATAAAGTTTTGTTTTCAGATCAGACACAATACCCAAGGGCAAGGTATAAAAAAAAAGTCTTTATTGATAAACAAAAATAACACAAATGTCACAGTTTAGAGATTATTACTATCAAGGAGTTGCATTACATTACATCAGTAATACACTTTTATGTACATTATTGCCACTTATTTAAAAAATATCCATGTTTTCCTTGCTTAAAAATGGACAAAATGGCTGTATCAATATCTGTATCTCTGAACAGGTAAAGTAATCAATACAATCACTGACAATAACACAGTCTTCTAACTTTAACACATAGAACATATTTCATATTTTAGTTACTTTTTAACATCTTTTAATCACAGTGACACCTTCACACAAACCTGTGACATTCAATATTTACTTCCATGTATTAAATGCATCTATATTGGACCTACTCTAAAATATTTGACTCATGGACTGAATGTTTTTTTTTTAACACAGTGTGTATATTTTGTGTATCTGTGTATTTTTGCTGTCTTAGAGCACCACAGGAGAAAATGGAAAATAGAATGGGGATGTTTTTTTGAGCTTTGAAGAACCAGTAGAGCAGGAGACAGTTTCACAAACAGTATAGTTTTCTTTTGGAACCGCTGGATTTTAACTTTATTGTCTGATTGAAGTTCTGTTAACCCGTAAAGACCCAAACATCCACCAAAATCATTCACCGATTTAAGAAGGCGAATCACCGTCGATCCATTAAACCTATCAATTCATGTAAATAATTGGCGTAAAATGCAGTTATTCATCTTTTCATGGTCATCAGATATGACCCTTTGAATGTTCAGAGGCTCCACAGTTACCATGGAAACACCATCATCATCTTCTACAGCATCGATTCACCAGTTAAACCCATGGAGTTGGATCAGTGACAGTGAGTGGACACATGCTTGGTTTATGTTCAGTTAATGAGAGATTTGACTGAAAAAAAATTGTTTTTGGTATAATAACCTTCAAATATAATCTCATCATGATGTTTGAAGTACATGATCAGTAAAGTAAATATTAGGAAATAGTTGATATTCACTGAAAAAAATGCAAAATAGAGATAAAACCCACACAAAAGTAGCACTGGGGTCTTTATGGGTTAATGATGACAGATTACCAGTGATGTCTAAAAACGTAAAGGATAACGTCACAGTCTGCGGTTCATCAGGTTGGGGTTGTTGTTGTTGTTGTGTCCTGCAGGTGTTTGTGTGGGCTGCTCTTTCCCAATGCTCATTGTATTCTGTGGAAGCTGAGTCTTGCTCTGCAGGCTTGTATGGGCTCCTGTGCTGGCCGCCCCCTTCTGGGAGCCGTAGCCCTTCGGTTTGGGTATTCTCGTAGGTCCTGGTCGTCGGAATGCTTCTAGAGGTACCTGTGGAATACAGATAAAAGAAACAATGAGGTTAAGTTTGACATAAACAGATCAAGCTGCAGTTATTTGTTGTTGTGGTTGATAAATCCAGTTCAGAATAATGGAAACATTTAGAGCTAGAGCCGGCCCAAGGCATAAGCAAACTAGGCACCTGCTTAGGACTCCACAGCCACTCGGAGTGCCGCAAAAAAAAAAAGTTTTTATTTTTGCATGCGTGACTGATGGTTTATTTAAGATGAAAATGATACTATTGTACAATAACACAATTTTATTTGGTGCTGTTGATGTCGGCTTAGTGATTCTTACTGACTCCGCTGCACCTTAATGTGTGCCTCCTGCTGTGTAGTGCACACGACGCATCCAAATCGCAAGTACTTCCAATCAAAAGAATGTCATAAAAAAGATGCTCAAAAAAGAAAGAGGAAGAGGAGAAAAAATAATATGTAAAAAAAATGAAAAAAACAAAATAGAGGGCCCCAAAATCTAATTCTGCTTAGGGTGGCTTGGGCCGGCCCTGTTCAGAGCACAGGGATACACATGTGTTTTAATAAAAGTTGTAGTAGCGGAGTCAAGTTGTTGCAATGCTAATCATGACCACTAGATGATACCAAATCTTTCTTATTTTGCTGTACATGACACTGGCCCCATATATTATTGTACAACAAGAATAACTTATAATAAAATCAAAGTGTCATTAAAAGGTGAGACTTTTAAATGAATCTATTGTTCAGATGTAACACACCAACCAAAATAGAAGTAGGTGTTAAAAGTTTTAATCTGAACCACGTCATGAGTGTGGTGTTATTTTATTTTTTTTCTGCCGGCTTTAGTCACACCTTGTAGTCTCACTTAATCACCTTTTTAACAACCTTATAAAACGCCGTTTGGCACCAGACTCTGCAAACAAAACCAAAAAAAAAAAAAGAAAAGAAAAAAAAAAAGCAAATAGCAAGGGAAACAATCACATTTCTCAAATTCTTAAACAACTTACTGCTTCACTTACTGTGCAATCACTTTTTAATCAGTGTGTATATGCACAGTAACATACCAGTATACTGAGGTATATCAGTTTTACATCAGCGCTTGTACAGTGGGAGTCACATCCTGTTTACAGTATCCAGATCAGTCCTTTCCACTGGTTTTGAGTAACTTCAACAACAGGTTAAATTCTAGAGCACATGTACTTCTCATTAATTTTGATTCACTTTATGTAAATACAGATATTTCTGCGGATGAGCTCATGTTTTGCAGAAACAGCCCATGGTACTTTGCATGAAACCACACTCGTCATCGTGTTTTTAAGATCGAGTTTTGAAAACATTTCTCAAATCTGTTGTTTTTATGCCCTACTGCAGCTCTTCTTTGTATCTTGACCTATAAATCATAGACGTGACACTCTGACACCGTGTGATGTTTGATTCTCTCACTTCGTAAAGCAGATTACAGCAGTTTATCAAGGGTTGTAACCTGCAACGTTCCATTTACAAATGCATTACTTAAGGACATTATTCACCATCAAAATGTCTCCGCACGGGTTCAGATTACCTTTAATTTAGTGTTGTTGCAGTCAATAAATAGAGTGTACGCATGCCAAATATGAAACAAGAAAGCATTAAACTCTATTGACTATATTAAACTTACGTGACCTGATTTCTGAAACCAAGAGAAACTGAAACTTTCTTTTAGATTTCCAGTTTCGTCACACAACTACACCACTCTCTGTGTAAGTTGGATATGTTCAACTCTTGAGGTTTTGAAAATTAACAAAAATCTCCAGTGGACGGTATCCTTACATATTCATCCAGGGTATAAATTTCAGAATGATTAGGGCCTATGCTTTAGCAAAGCTAATGGGCCAGAAAATCTGTAGGGGCTCCACGTCATGCTAGCGCTCTTGATTTTACATGGAAAGAACCTTAATGTGCGGCTTTGTTCTCTCATATATCAGCAGTGCAGCAGGAGTTCAGCTAAGTACTTCCTCTGCCCTATGCTCCGCAGTGTCGGCGCGGCTGTTTCCCAAGCAACCAAACACAAGGTTTGTTTTGGTGCTTGTGTTGCAGTGGGAGAGAGGCTAGTTTTACAGCGTCTACCGTCTCACACTCACACAGCATAAAACCTTTTGTTTAGAAAGAAGCCTGGCCCTGCCCTCCCTGTACCATTATTGTCCTTTCCCCCGTTTTATTGTGCCTCTCGGTAAAGGTGAGCAAATTCCTCTGTGATTATTATCACTAAAGCAAGGAAATCCGCTCTCGCCTGCAGTGTGATACCTGATTCACATCTTGTCTTTCTGGCATGCAGCGCGGTAATTAGATTTGTTGGCTGTACTTTCTTCACGTCAGTAGCCGATTGTTTAAAATTACAGCAGGATCTTTTCGGGGCTTTTGTTTTAATGCGACTTTCACCCCCAAAACGCTGCTTTTAATTAGCAATTCCACTGTGTGTTCAGTATGATTACAAGCTCATCGTCAGCCAACACAAGCAAGTCTAACTGTTGGCTTTTTTGGTGATATACACTTTGGCCTCCGGCATGTTATTTAATAGACGTTTTATCAGTCTGGCGGAGATACCGTGCACAGATCTGTCTTCATTGGCTCAACTAAATGTGTAGTTTATGAATCAAGGAAGTCTGAAATGAGTCAGGGGGTAATTGAGGTCACAGACAGCGATCCCAGCTGCTCAGTGGTTTCTCAACCAGTGGTCTAATGAATAGCATCTTGTTTAGCCCCTGCATCATCTCATCACGCCCAGACTGCTTTGGATCTGGTTTCTCCAGCTGTGCTCGCTCCTTTTCATTCAATTTAATGCTTGATTTAATCATTTCCTCATAGTGACACTGTGTGCATGTATTGGTTGTGTCCAGTGTAGGAAGCATCACTTTACTACACCAGTTGTTTTGAGTTATTACTTCTTTCGGAGACTCTTCTGCCTTTACAGGGTTTTTTTTTTTTTTTTTTTTTTTCTTAACACCCATCCACCATCTTGTTGTTGGTTTTAGAAATTTAGTTTTGGTTTTATTCATTGTGACCAGACGGTGATTTGATGAGAAGTTTGAACAGATGCCGGCCAGAAGATAGTTGACTTTTCTTATCAGCTCTTCTTGATATAGAGGATGAAAAGAGTCTGTGAAGTTCACATTAAAGGTGTTTTGTTGTTGGTACTGATATGTGGGTGCATCTATGAAACTAGGTACATTTTGCATCCTGGCACTTTACCAGCTTTTTAGACCCAGTGATTAAAGATAAATTTAGATATATTTTCCCCCAGGATGGACCTCAGATACATGAAAAAAACTAAATTATACTCTTGCTCTGAACCATCCCAAAATGAATGAATTGTCAATAAAATATTGGGACCCAAAATACCTCAGTGTCAGTGCATTTGATCTGGAAAACATGGCTTGAAATAGTCTTATGTACAACTATAAATAAAGAAACTGTTAAATTTGATGGTCCTAGTGGTTTTTCTAATCCACACATGCAGGTTTTTCATGAAGCAGCAGTTTCATTCCAGGTTTTATGTGTAACCCATTGTGTCCACATGTGTTACCTGCGGAACCTGCCCATTTAAACACAAATAATGATCATGAATGATTTTGCAACATTTTTGTCAAACACTCTGTGTCGCATAATTAGTTCAATTCCCAAAATGTACCTGTGAGAGAACAAAAAGATATTCAAAAAAATAGTAGCGTGTAATTTTCGTGTCCTTTTGACTGTGTTACATGCAGATTTTTGAATTAAATATAATGTAAAATAATGTAAGAATGTGTTTTACTTTTAAATTAGACCCAACATGCTTCCAAACTTGCTTCATAACATTAGTCTACATCTGATTTGAATATTTCGGGACCAGTTTCATAGAAAATCCATTATATTATGATGTTATTTTGAAATAGTTTGCAGTAACAAAAATATCCTAAGTTCCACAACAGACTATATTGCACACCATAAAGTTCTCCGTATATTCATAAGTAACATGCTCTTCAGATATTCACATATATATTTATTTGACTTATATTCTAAAGTAGACTGTTACTTTTTATTCCAAATGAAGGGAAGGAAAACCTTTCTGCTCTAATTTGCAAATCAGCTTTTGGATATTAGCTTCCAATGAGACAAGGCATTTATGAACATACCACAACTGATACAATAATGCCACATCCTCTCTACTTTATCCTCTCTCTTCCTCTCCCATCCTTCATCATCTTGTCTTGACTGTCCGTCCAGATTGGGTTGAAACAAGTCTCACGTATGTGGTAACATTTCCACTGTGGGCACGTTAAACCACATTTAGAAGAATGCATATACACGGACAAACTTTAGTAAGTTGTGCTGGTGACTCATTTCGAAGGACATGATTCATGGCGGAAAACAAAATAAAACAGAAGTTTTAGGTTACTGACCAGCGAATAGCAAGAAAAGTGAGACTTCTGTTAAAAGAACACTGAGGTTAAGCTATCAACAATTACATTAGTATTGCTAAGACCTAAACATTGTATCAGGTTTTCTGCAGGGGCTGTTTGGTGTTCATTGTGCGTTTCCTGAAGTGCAAATATCTGTGGAAGTCCTCTCAGCAGTGGGCTATAAAAAATATTAAAAAAAAAAAAAAAATCAGCTTTTCCCTTGTTTCTCAGCATTGAAATGGATGAATTGATTCATGCTTTTTCCATCATAGGCTTAACTGGGTTAGTTTATACCAGTGTTTGCAGGCGGATGTCCATTCATGTTATCAACTACTATTGTATATTGAATCCAGATATTGCAGCCACTCCTTATGAGTGTGAATTTTCTTGCATGAAGTGAGTATTCTGTACTTTATGTAGTTCAGGTTAAGGTGCATAACTACAAGTACATAAATCTGAACGTTTTTGTCCACCATCTTTTAGCACCCACATACTTTTCTAATGTTGTATGACAGTTCAAAGGAAAAGAGCAGCAATGTTATCACAGCTACAATACATTGTACTGTTATTTTAAAGATTCACCTTCAGTACTGGCTTTATGGAGCACTTTGGTACTCCGAGATTGAAAGAACATCACAGAGTTTCCATTGAATCACTTAAGAGAAGTCCAAGTTTAAAATCACAGTGTTTCATTCTCGGTCACTGGGTTTCTGTGCGCTGCACTGAAAGAAGAAACTATGACATCAGCCTGTGATTTGACCTCAAGAAAACATGTCCCAATCCCAAAGGTTTTTTTTTTTTTTTTTTCATCTTGTAAACTAGATGAATATGAGCACAAACGTTTTGCAGACTTTTTTTTTTTTTCAGTTGGTTATTTAATTTGATCCAGCATAGTGTTAACAGTCTTCTTTATCAAATGAGAAAGTTTTTTTTAATATACACACTGTGTAACATACACACACTATGTTGAAATCTTAGGTGTTACTTTGCATGCACCAACAATCAAATCAAACATCTGATTTCACTCTTAACCATTTTCCACTGTTTCGTTTTGTCATTAAACACATTCAAAGCATGCTGTATTTAGAGAATAAATGAAATTCGCAGGCATGGATGACAAACTAAAAACATAACACTTCTTTCTGCACACTTTAATTCTCAGAAAATCAAACAACTTAATGCAATATGTGGAATATGAAGTAGAAAAAAAAATGGTATGATACATCAGTGTGAAAAGTCGGACTACATGGCAAATTAGCCACTGAGTACAATACAGTAAGTGCACATAAGTTAAAACTTGGTGTTATGTCAAATGAAGTCAAATAATATCGTTCTTTCATGCAGGCAAACAGGTGTTTGAATTTACTTCACACAGAATCAAGCAAATCAACCAAAACAATGATAAAAAATATTCAAACTCAGGTTCAACTCTATGCATAAATCAAATAAAACAGAGATGTGTCAGGGTATACTGTGGGGATATAGGGGTCATTCTGGATCTCAGGGGCGGGATTGAGTAACAAAGGATGGGATGGAGGGTTTTGTCAGTCATAGGCATTACTTACTGTAATTTGCGATGGTCTTTGGATTGGGGTGGAGGTGGGCTTAATCATGATGCTACTTGTGATTTTGCTGTTGCCTTTGGCAGCAGGAGTACAGTTTGCCAGGACCTGAGTCCTCTGCTCTTGGAGTCCAGGGGTGTGGCATGGGCTCATGGTTTGTGATGGACTACTGATGCTTTGAATGAAAGGGCTCCCTAAGTGAATGTGGATTTTGTTGTCTTCTGTGGTGATGACGTTGGGCCCCGAACTGTTGGATCTTTGGACCTGCCAGCTGCTCTGCCTCTCAGGGGTCACGCGGAAGACGGCGTGTCCTCCGACAACCTCCACCGGCTCTGTGGAGTGGGAGCGGTCAGGGGTGCCTGTTGTGACGGAAACTATCTGTATTGGTGACATAGCTCTGTCTGGTGTTACAGAGCCACAAGAGTCTGGGGTCATGGCCCTGGAGTATGTAGCCATGGTGAAAGGTGAGAGGGCTCTGTCTGGAGAGCAGGGGTCATCAGGCATAGGGGAACCTTTAGATTTTGTTGTTGGGGAAATGGATTTAGCAGTAGGGGATATGGAGGCATTCTGAATGATGGTAATTCTCTGTTTGGGTGGACCTCCGCTTGTGGGTATGACGGCAGTGCTGGTGAATGACTGGGTGTTTTCTGTGGTCGGGCTGGTGATTTCTAGTGTAGCTGTGTTATGTCCATGGTCAGGAGTCACTTTAATGTGCAAAGGTTGTCCTGGGCTGTGGGTCAACACAACATCTCCAGGCTGGACGTGGTTTCCATTCTGCCGAGGTTGCACTTTCCCATTTACCTGATGGGGGGTATCTTTATTTTTAAGGAATGGGACTCGAGCTCTTCTCATATTGTTGTTGAGGTTATTTACATTGTTGATGAGTGACGGACTGCATTTGGTGAGCTGGAGCTCATTGTTGTAATTTGCGTTATCCTCAACTTCACTTTCATCGTACAGTTTCCCGTTCACTACAGCACGTTCCAGTGGTGCCATTGTCTTGCAGTTGGGAGACATGAGGTCCAGCGGCTCTGTTTGGACTTCCTTGGTGGAAACGTGTAGGTCTGAGAATCGTCTTCCATTCATGCCAGGACGGAGACTCTTACTAAAGCGTCTGTATCTCTCAAGTTCTCGTGTGAGTGTCTCCATTTCTCTGGCGAGTTCTTTATTCCTGACTTCCTGCTGAGTCAGTTTTCTTTGCAGGGTCGAATGATCACTTTTCATGCGACAGATGGAATCCTCTGTGCCCATGTACTCATGGATCTTCTCTTTCAGAGCTGCTACCTCTCTGGTTAAATGACTTGACTTTGCCTCCTCTTCTTTCAGTCGTTTATACAGGACAGTTTCTTGGTTGCATTCTTTCTTTTCAGCCAGCTGGTACTTGGAAAGTTCCTTTTTGGATATTTCCAGCTCCTCCATCAGTGCCTTTGCTTTCTCTTGTTCATTGGTGAATCTTTTCTCCAGTGATTCAAACTCCTCAGATTTTAATAAATCACCTTCTACCTCCTTCATGTCTTTCAGTTTACGCCTAAGGCGTTCAACCTCCTGTGTCAAATCCTTGACCTTATTATCTTCTTGCTGGAAGCGGTTAGCAATGGGTGTTTTGATGTGTTCCTCTTTTGCTTTATTCCTCAGATATTCTCTTTCTAAGGTCTCCAGTGACTGCAGCCTTTTCTTCATCATACTGATCTTGGACTCCAAATCACTGCTCTTTTCCTCTTCAGACCTCAGCTTGGCCTTCAGATCATCCCGTTCCTTTGTGGCACTGCACATTTTATCCTCCAGCTCAGCCTTTGATTTCAGTGCTTTCTTGCTTTCTTCTATTAGCTTTTCTGTGACAGATGTGACTTTGTCCTGCTCAGCCTGAAGTTTGCCAGTGCTGTTCTGGACTTTGTTCTCCATTTGCTTTAGCTTTTCTGCCATTGCTTTCCTTTCATCCACCAACATAACTGTCAGTGTCTTCAGCTTTGTAAGATCTTCTTTTAGCGTTAACTCTGTCTTTGCTAACTGACTTTCAGCACCTTCCAATTCTTTGACCCGGAGTTTCAAGGCTTCCAGCTCACTGGTCAGAACCTTTGACACCGTCCTCTCTTTTTCCAGATTATTTTTAAGTGAGCCACATTCTTGTTTACACTTGCTGAATGCATCCTCTAGTTTTTCTAAATCCATAATTCTGTGGTTCAGTTTATCAACCTCTAACTTCAGGCTCCGGCTCTGGCTGGCCTCTTTCTCCAGCTTTTTGCTCAGATCTCTGCAGTGGTCTTCCATTCTGATCAACTCCTCATCCTTTCCCTCCATTTCAAGGACCCTCTTCCGCAACTCTTCAAGCTCAGACATGAGGCTGGAGTTTCCACACTCACCACGGCTTATTTTGTCCCTCAGCTCCAGCAGCTCTTCCTCAGCCCTGCGCAGGGTTTTGTTGGTCTCCTCCAGCTCATCCAGCTGCCTGCTGAGGGTTGACAGTTTCTGGCGCAGCTGTCTGTTTTGAGCATCCTCACTCGTAAACTTGGCAGTCATGGCCTCTTGATCCTGATGATATCTAGTGGCTTGGTCACGCAGCTCAGCCTCCAACCGAAAAACCTTTTGCTCCTCTTCCTGCAGACGGGCATTAGCTGAGCTCAGCTCCTCCTGGGCTTGTGAAGCGCTGGCACTCAGTTCTTGGACTTTAGCTGTTTGTTGATTCAGCTGCTCAGTGAGACGCTGTTGTTCATCCACAACCATCAATGCAAACGACTTAAGTTTTGTCAGTTCCTCCTTCAGACTTGTGACTTTTTTGTTGTTCTCTTCCTCTTTTCTTTCTTGGTAGGCCTTTTCCTGATCAATTAACAGCTTCAACCTGAAAAACACAAAGTAACAGGAAAACTTGGGATGAGTTTCATTCTTTTGAAACTGTTATTTTTTTTTTTACTGTAATTGCTGGTTGTGCTCATCTGATCAATTGTTCAGTGAATTACAGTGCAGCCTTCATGTTTTCCCTGCACTCATGTTGTATCTGAAAGGTGCTTAACAAACCCCCACTGTCATTACCCACTGGGCCCACTTCTCCATTCTCTGGCACATCATAAACACTGTTATTTTCCCTGCATTTTTGAGGAGGACTAAAGGTTTTATGTCATGGAAAATTTAACACATCATAAAAAAACGTAACGTTAACTCTCTCAGGTTGGTAGTCAAAAATACCTGTGGTTAGATTTTTTTATTCCCTTGTTGCCAACTAATTCTCATATGGTTTGGAAAGCTGAGTTACTGCAGTAAAAATTAGGCCTTGACTTTAACAATCAGTGAATTTCAAAAAGTTTCCATAGCATTTGAGGGCGCACCATGAAACTTCTAATGTCCTCTGGGAAATAAGGGAAAAAGACTAACGCTGCAGGATGGCTTCCAAAATGCTGATGTTGACCTTTCAAAGTTACACCCTCATCAGAGGAGGTGAGAAATTGCAAATGTAAATAAATTGGAGGTGCACATGCAAATATGTACTGTTCTTTAATTTAGGGTCATCTATATGTCCTCATATTTGTTGTTGGTATATAATGGGTGCAGACTATGCAGAAGATTCTAAGGCATGGTGTAGCTTCGCCAATGAACACATCTACAGTGTTTTAAGTGCAGTGTGTAGCAGGGGTCAGTAAGTCTGACGTATGCATATATCATCATGCCAAAGTGCCTACTGCCCCACGGGAAGGGATGTTATGACTGCTGTGTACGCAGCTGCCAGGCATTTCCACACAGATGGCCCACTGGCACAGAACAATCCTTTAATTAAGGGGTTCCTCTACTACCAACACTCCTCCCCTTACCAAAGCCACCACCACCACCACCTCTCCTCCTCCCCAGTTTTTTTTCTTATACATTTAAAGGAATTCCCCGTTCTTCTAAAAGCAATTACAATCCCACAGAGTTTACATAGAAATCCCCCCTACACACACAAGCACACTCTCAAGGATCACTAATTCCACATGTACACTATGGTTATGGGGCCATGATGTAAGTGTAGTAGGGTGGGTCACTTCTCACTGATGTGTATGTGTGCGTGTGTGTGTGCGCCATGTCTTTCCTCAGTAGCTGTTGAAGGGTGGGAGCAGGTAGGAGGACATGAGTAACTGGATCCATGTGTTTCAGTAACATCCAATAAGACACTTAAAAACCTCTCTCTCTATATATATAACATGGGAATATTTAATAATTATGTATGCAGTAGTCATATTGGATTCAGGGATGTTAATTTCTTATAATTTTGTTGTTTTTTAAGTAAATTAGCGTAAAGTATTTTTTTTTAGTCGTAACTCTATCTGTATGTAACATGTTGTCAGCTCTGTTAATATTCAAGGTGTGGAGAGTTTCCCATCCAAGAGTTGTTGACTTAGTTTGCCCTTGTTATGTACTGGCTGCTAAAAGTGTTGATAAAGCTTCTCTCTCTCTCTCTCTCTCTCTCTCGCTCTCTCTCTCTCTTTTTTTTTTTTACTTATACAAGGACTCGCTGGATTGTACTGTCTACAGGCTGCAGCTTCTGTGTCCAAAACTATGCCTTTGTTGAAAAGTTAAATCATCTAAAAGTATATTGTATTGGTAAAAACACAAAGTTGCTAAGTGAAACTCTTACAAACTAGCCTGTCGCCTATAATCACTGTTTATTTAATCTCTTATCGCAGCCCCCACTATTTTTCTCCTGATGTCACCAGCCAGAATAGGATGATAAATGTACTTGGTTCCCTCTGAAGACTTAAAAGTTTCCATATTACTCCCTTTTTTAAATATATCTCTATCATAGAATAGACATTAATCATGTATATTGGGTGCAAAGACCACTTAACATCTGTAAAGGAAAGTGTATTTAAGTAAAAACTGAAAGGGTTGGATCACAAAAACACACTTGTCTTAAACATTAAGACAAATTAAATTACCTCTAAGCATTCTAATACTCCTTATTCACCATGAACCTCATAGTAAATACAGTAAGTGTTGTTCCAGGTCAGTTGGTCTGTATCTTTCTCATCAAGGACACACACATAGATGAGTGTATTTGGCTAACAGAGCCACATCTGAGACCATTTTTGTCATTACATTTAATTAAATACAGACATGGAAGTCTGTAATACATATGGAGGGACACTGGACTGTGTGACCTCTGGTAAAAAAAAAAAACTATTGTACTGTATTTGACCCTGAACGATGCTGGAGACTAACCAGTTTAATGATTTTTTTGGTTTACTGTTACCTAAACTGTAAAATCAGTTGCCATTTCTGTTCAAGGAACGCAAAATTGAGTTTGTTCTGTATAGCATTTGTGCCCAACCCACTCAATGTGCAGCTCAGTGCAACTTGACAGAACATTATTTTTGAGGAATAAATTGTGATGTCCTGCACATAAAGCTGATGACATAACAGTTTCATGGCTATCCACATTACAAGGCACCTCACCACCCACACAACAGCCTGAAAATATTTTGTAGCAGGCCCCATTTTCTGTTTGGTCCCCTGCAAAATGAAAATGAAGGCAGGACCACCACCACTCGGGCTATTAATGTGTCATAGAAAAATGGGTTCCACAGAGTGATTTGGTGGGTTCTACAGGTACTAGGCTACGTCATAAAGTCACAGGATTGTTTCTGGCTTTGTTGCAAGTATAATTTTGCATGTCTCTTAACTGTAAGCTAATATATTAGGTCATTAAAAAAGGAAGTAACATCCCAAAGAAAGCAATCAGTGAAGCCAGCAGTGTGTCCCATCATACAGCACCAGCACAGCTTCACAGAGGGCTTCCCTCTATTTATGTGGCTCCTAAAGCTGGAAACTGTGGCTCACCCGCTGCTTAAAGCAGTGTTACACGTTCCATATGTCAGTGCTGCTGTGCCGCTTCCTAACCACAAGTGATTAGGTCATGCATGTACAGACCGATATATCCTGTGTATGCACACATGGCCACCTCTGCTGCAAAAGAAGCTGGTGGATAGTAGGCTGACTGCCCTCATATGTGGCAGAGGTTGAAGGGGAGTGCTGAGTGATGCAGTCCATGGACTGTATTTAAAGTCCACACAGGCTAAGTGATATGTCCCCAGAGCGCAATTGGCATGTGTAAAATATGTAGGGCTGATATTTATTAACTTCCTGGTAGTGGTAATATAGGAAATGGATTGCGTTACCAAAAAAAGAAAGAAATGTGCCTGGACAAAGCAACTTTTTAATTATATTGATGGATCTTCTTGTCATTAAATATGAAGATTTAATCGTAATTTAGATATTTTAATTTATTATAAGCATGCACCTCATTACGTTGATGTAATAAAATTAATAATTATTATTCCACAATCACTTCTATCAAACACAGAAGACATAGCACACATATGCACACAATATGCCCTGTTGTCTTTCTTTTAACTGGACTGTTTGACATACCATTATCGTACGCAAACAGCCTTTACAATATTGTGTGAAAGTTAAGTTTCTGACATATTGTAACCCTGATAATAATGTGTCATATGGCTATTTGTTAGTAATTAAAGTTACATAGTTAACACATCATTTCTAAAAGTTTCTGTGGTCTAGTCTAAAGTTGATCACCTCTAACTCCTCCAGTGGATTCACTGAATGTTAAATTTAAAGAATTTTCTTATATTAAAAAAAGAGTTTTGTTTGTAAGTTTTCATACGTCTTAATTTAACTAATGTGATTCGATTCGTTAATTCGATTTTTAAGATCCCACAAAACATGTAGGTGTAATGTAGTCTTGATATGTTTTCAAATATATCCTTAACTTTAATAGAATTTTCCAATAATTAAAGAAACATTTGGTAATGTATAAAAAAAAAAATAATATATTCAGGTGACTTTTGTTTAACAGGTTATTTTTTAGATGTGATACTCAAACTTGAAAGTTGTAACATCCAGTAACTACACAAGAAAGTCTGACTCCAGAGGGTTTTAAGTCAAACACCACAATGAAACTTAAGCTTTACAAACAGTTCAGGCACCGGCATAAAATGATGCTGTCCTGAACATATCTGTCCTCAAACGTACTTCGGCAACTCCAATGAAAGTTTCTTTTCCAGAGTTTAGTAGTAATGTTCAGTGTGCCTACCTGTGCCAAAGGCTTTCCCAGCTTCACTGCCATAAGCTCATTATCTTGCCGTACAACAGCCGACCCTCACTCTTCCTCTGTGTGTGTCTCACTCTCTTAGTAGCAGTAATGTGGGCATTCCTGCAGTCAGACCAAACAATAAGGGATGTGCTCCCTGCCTATGGACCATTACATCATCAACATGTCCTTATATGGAGCTTTGCATTGCAGAGCCTCGCAAGAAGGGGGTGTGCTTGCCCGTATGTGTTAGTGCGCAGTGTGTGCGCGCTTGTCGGAGCGTTTCCCAAAGTATCTGTTTAACTATAGGATGTGGCAGAGAAGAGGGAAAGGTTTTTTTTCTCGACATATGTAACGTGTGAAATATCTGCCGGGTCTGACACTGCTCCGGAGGCAGTGCAGTAGGTGAAGAGAGATACGGAGTTCGAGTTTCAGTGTTTCCTTCTGGGTCTTGTCAAGTTAACTCATTTATTCAGCTGAAGGGGCAGAAAAGAGAATCAGCTTGCATTTACGTAAGCTTAATAGAAAATTGTTGGATGAAGATTTGTAATTTAGAACCAGACAAGTCTTGTAACATATATCTTTGACATGGGAATTGTATAGTACACTTGAGGACCCCAGATATTTTGACATTTTTACTGAAAAGGTTTGTCAGCAGTTCACCTCTTATTTAAGTCACATAAGTACAAGTTAGCTGATATATACGAAGTCTAATGACAGGTGCTTTCTAGCCAAGGTACAGCTAATTCTACAATCCTCTATTTATGAGTTTTGATTACGTAAAGATTAAATGTGGTTGGATAGAAAGTGAAAGTTTAATAACAGTAAAATAACAAATTTAAGCTCCCTTAAAATTGTGTTTGCATACTTGAATGAATGCATTCATTTACTATTTTCACCACTAATTCACTGCATCTTGCAGCCGTCATTATAAGACTGTTCGAGTAATTAAACATATTACCTCTGATGTAGAAGTGGCGTATACTAATGGCTCCCCAAACAAAATAATGGCTTTTCATACAGCCGTGTAATCGCTACCTAAGCCAACACACGTAGCTCTTTATCAGTAGCACATTGTTCAGTCCACAATGCTTCACTCTTTACCTGCATTATCTGATTGCTTCACGTCACACATACATTTTTCATACTATGCCTTGTGACTTGATCCATCTTTCAGAGGTGCTAACATTGTGTGTCATCTTTTGTTATAGAACAGCAGCAAATTTTAGAGCGATTTTTCACGGAGGCTCTTGCTTAGGCGTCAGTATCTCTATTGTTTCCTGGAGAAATGTGTCCTGTTTCTTGAAACAAAGGGACGGGTGATACTGCACAATGCTGGCACATATGTATAAATCAGGTTGTGCCTCAAGAACAACAAAAGCACCCAGTGTTTGTTGTTAAGGGGTAATGTGGGACACACTGTCTTATGCGAGAGTTCATTAGGCACATATGAATATCGGCCTCTTAAAATACAAAACTGTATTCTGTCACTGCATGCTTTGAGGCATTACGTACATAAATGATTCCAGCAGTGCAAGCGAATAACAAGGGCAAGACTTTTCCTGTCTCCTGCCTACTAATTTAAATATGTCATGGATTCACAATGGCTGAGGTCACTTTTACTAAATGTTATGAGCATTGCCAGCCGAACTGAGAAAAAAAAAGAGATTTTGATTAATTTAAAGCTGCACCAGGCGTGATTATGTGAACATACAAACCGGTCATTGACATAGGTGAAATCAAAACAATGCACGTCACCCAACCTCATGTCACGGAAGATGTCAAACACTTATATGTTACAATAAAGAAAGAAAACAAAGCTCAATCGACCCGTGGACAATTGTAAAAAAGCAAAACAAAACCAACCTTACATCGTTGTCCAACAGCATATCAACATTTAATTTGGCATTCCCTCAATCTGCTGACAAATACAGTACAATGCTGCAAGTACATGCCAGTGTACACAGCCTGATTTATAGTCTGTTTTTTAAATGGCAGATTGAGCCGTTTTTGTTAGTCACAGCAGGAGCCAGACACGACTTGCAAATTCCTTAAAAAACAAACTGAAAACATGTGGTGGGACAAGTTGGTAAAAAAAAAAAAATGCAATTAATCAGAGCATATTTGACCAATTGGAGGAGACCGTTATTGGAGGACAATGAATGAGGCTGTGTTTCAAAAAATTAGCTTTGGCTAACCAGCCCCGGCACACAATGACAATCAAAGCCAAAGATAGCATTACCATTTGGTCAGGAACTTTCTGTTTTGCCATTACATACACAACAAATCGAATTGTGTTTGGACGATGTGAGCAAGTCTTACATTTGTTACTCAATGCTCCAAAGGGGATGATGCTGTGGATTTGTCTGCAAGAGTTGAAATGTGCTGTTGAGAGCTTCAGTAAAGGCCAAGGGAGTCAAAGCTGTGAGCGAAGGGGGGCTCAGAATGACAGAATGAGTTGAGCTCCCTGAAGTCTTAGCTCTGTGTGTCCTCCTACTCCTTTCCTGAAGCGGTTTCTACAGCACTGTAGTCCATGGGAATCATGGCCGTGTGCTGCACACTTGGGTATAACAGGATTGATTTCTGGCTAAAATGTAAAATCCAGAGTTTCATAATCTGTAGGTTCAGTGTCCGGCTGCCCACTGAGTGTCCGCTCTGAACTATGATGTATTTTAGGTTCTCGCTCTCTCACATTTCCTTGCAACAAACTGTTTGTTCTTGGAATAAACAATTCAGTCATCCAAAATTAGATTCTATTTCTGGATCTGGACATATTCGTTGCCCTGAGTACTGTACACTTGAAACAGATGTCGGGGATCAAACACGACCAGGCCACACAAACATGTTTGCTGTGACAAGCCTGTGCCAAATGACAAATACTGGGGTGATGAAGCTGCGTTATGTAACCTCTCTGGGATGACTGTTGCGCTGACAATACGCAGAAGAATGTCGAGGTTTGGGGTTCGGTTTGGATGAGCAACGTGCGGTTCTGCTAGGCAGTCGTTAAAACCCGAGGCCATGGTCCTGTAGCATTTTAACATGCCACCATGTTCCTCACAACTGGAAATTCCTGGAAATACCAAGAGGGTTAATACTATTCAAATAACAAAACAAACTACAGGGATGAGTCCAAGTCACACCACTGAGTGTCATTTACACAAACTTATCACGGCTTTGACACATCTTTGAATGTTGACCCACAGCAACGTTGACGCTGAACGCCTCGAACTTCAGAAACACTTGGGTACTACTGTGAAGGTCACATGAATGCGTGGTCTGGGGATTCTTTTCTGTGGCTCGGTCTCCAAGCAAATGTGATGAAAAGTACAGAGGGATGTATGAGCGCATATGTTGTGAATACCTGCAGGCAAAGACCCCCGCGTTCGAGGTTTGTATGTGTTTGCAGGGGCAGCCGATACCCGATACATTGCATGGAGCAGATAAACCATTACTCTCCAAACCAGATGGGAATTAGAGATACTGCAGAGCCAATACGTTTACATACCTGTTCAAGACCTTCAGGAATGTGTCTGTGTGTGTGTGTCTGTGTGTGTGTGTGTGTGTGTGTGTGTGTGTGTTTGTCTGTTTTTCTAGCCCTGTAGCAGTCTCTGGGTGTTAAGGATCTAATCACCCGTCTGCATGCAGCAGCACCAGGCGAAGCCAAAGACCAAAGCGCTCCCCAAAGTCACCCCGTCCCATGAGTGTGATTTTGGATTTGATGTGATTTCTGTTGCACATCAGACAAACCGCCTCTGTAGCGTCACAGACGATGCCTGGTCTTGCCCGTGTACTCGGCGCTGTCTGACACACACATGCTTGTGTGATACACACAGCTCAGGGGCTGATTACCTGACATACATACATGACATCATCCACTTGAAATCAAGTCCATATGTCTCCTTCCCTCCTCCTCCTCTCTCCGTCTATCTCTGTATCTCGCCGGAATTCTTTCACTCTTTTCATCCACCCATAACTGTTTCTCTTTGAGTATATTTTTCTTGTGTTCATTCTTCCTCTCTTGCTTGCCTCTCTCCCGTGTTTCAGTTTGTAGTATTTTCCTAAATCCATCTCTTGTTTCTGATCTCAGCCCGGGCCTCAGCATGGGCTCTGCTGTTAAACTGGAACATGAGTTTGATTACTGGGCTAAAAACTCTCAGGTGGACGTTTGCTGGCCTTTTATGGCCAGAATGGTATTTTATGGCTACTCTGTTGGTTGTTGTGATGAAATGTTGTAGAGTCCAAATACTTTTTAGCTTTTGATTTGACTGTTTTGAAATTGTAAAGTGAGGGCTGGAGAGAGAGAGAGGGGGGGGTTATCTGGGGAGTATGACCTTTCCCTTTGATATTTGTGCGAGCAGGTGACCTAAGTAAAGAAGGGGGGGAAAAGGCTTTTTATCAGGGTTTACTTCACCAGACATTTGTCATTCAAAAACTATTATGGCCTCTTAAAGCCATCTGTGTTGCCATGGTAACACTACGTGACACTTGCTGTAATACACACATACTATACATCCACATAACCAGAAAGACGTCAGCTAAAAGCTCAACAAAATCAATTTTCTGAAAACACAAAAGTCAATATTTGACACAAACTCGTATCACTATAAAACTGAGCAGATCCAACAGTACAAGTATTATTTCTCTACCTCTAAGACTCACTTAAACAAGAAAAAGAACAACATTAATGGCCAAATGATAAAGTAACGATTATGACTTTTGTCTTACCTTTGTTTTCTGATTATAACTTGGTTTTACGTGAACAAACCTTCTGCTACGGGCTCATGCACTGGTTTGTTTTGCATGAAAATGATGCCAACTAAAAACAAATGGCCCAGGGCTTAACAGGTTAAGTATTTCCTTCAGTATTCATACACCATATTCATTTCATAACCTGGTGTTGCTGTTTCATAACTAGGAATCCACTCTGTCATAAATCCTCACTAACTAAATCACCTTTATGTTTCTAAAAAAAAATTATAAAAAAAAACCACCATAGAAAAATCCCTTTAAACTATAACTTAATACAAATTATGCATGTTTAACAGCTTTGGCCATACAACAGAAAACTCCAAATGTCTGAAAGAATTTGAGCACAGCCATTTGCGATGACATGATTTAGATAATTGAGACAGACTGTTTTGGGGAGGTAAGTGCATAGAGAAGCTCATTTTTCTTAGAATAATCTTGTGTTGTTCTTTCCCATCTCTAGAGAGGAGCACAAATAGTTCCCCGTGCCCGACTGCGTAACAAACACAACACGTCATCACGCTATGCAGAGGTACGAGATTATAGGTGATCACGCAGCTTCACACTGAAAGGCTGGACCAGACATGCTCTAAGAACAGCCACTGACCAACAAAGGTTAACAATAGTAGAAGAGCTGCAGGATTAATCAACTTTAAAGGGCTCATATTTTGCTAAACTCACTTATTAGTCTATATTTGTCTATGTGGGGGCCCTAATAGTCCAAAAAGTTAGAATTGGAACCCTCCAGGTGCTGCAAAGCTACCTTTATATTCATTCTGGCAAATGTCGAGTGGATTTTTACAACCATTTTAATTCCTTCTTAATTTGTTACATCACGACATTTACACATATAAGGTCAAGATTTCTGACAAATATATCTCAGAGTAAGACATAATTGTTTATCAGTAGCAGCGGATGGGGTAAAAACTGAAAATATGTCCAAACTTTGAGCCGATGACCTAAAATACTCAGTTGTTAAGTTGAACAGGACAGAGCAACACAGCCAACAACCTGGAGGGGGCGGGGCCTAAAGTGTCTCATGTGTATTTAAGGGGCCGGCGCTCAAAACGACCTTTCTGACGTCAATATTCAGAAATGTTTGGTTCCAATGAAGACCAAACCATTCCTCGCTGCAAACCAGCAGCGTAATCACCTTATTTCAGCACCTCAAACATCATCACATGCCGGAGTGGGAGCAGTGCGTTACATTACAGGCAAAACAACACGCCTTTTGTATTTTAACCCAAGAATCAAAAATTGAGATGCATTTTATTTTTTGGTCAAAATCACGCAGCTTTAACTTGTAGTAAGAAATGAAGCGAGGGGTGTGCATTTGTTTGTGTGTGTGTATACAGTCGGTAGGGCAGGCGTGTGTCTACTGCTCTCAATTGGTACAGCTGATAATGATTACCTCTGCAGCGCTCTGGACTTTGATGTCAATCGCGAACACTTCAGGAGGATGTTGTGACCACTGTTTGCACAGATGTAGTAGATTTCAGAGCCTCGGGTCACACGCCGACCAGCAGCCATTACATTTTGAACACGGCAAGTACTTCACACCGGCTGCCTTTACATAACGGCTCATAGAGTGCAAACACTGAGGTCATCACGTGTGGTAAAGTTCCATTTCGGAGCTGCGTCGGGTATCATTCATTCCCTTTATTTCTTCACCTTCTGCTCCGATAACAACAACCACTGAAGAAATAACGTTAAAGCTTATCAGGATGTCACGTAAACAGGCGTTGATGGGCTAGCATTTATCTCAATCAGATTCCACTGAATCAATCAGGACCATTTTTCCACCTCCCTACTCATAGATGTACCTTAATTCTCTCTGCGGAGCGACAACAGATATATTTTCACATCTGCCTCGTGAATTCTAGCTTCCATGCAGATGACTGTTTTTGCTGTGCAATTAATAAGCAGGAAGAAGCCACCGTTTCGACTCCAACTGTGAGCACTGCCTGGCTAATCTCTTAATGTTTGCCTTCCCACGGCTGATATTCACAACTCAGACTCAAGCACCTGTGCTCTAATCAGCCTGTATACCACAACAGAAGTTGTATTTACCTCATAAAAGATAACTGCATCTCAGCGCTCTAACCATACATGTATAAATGCAGGCTGAGCCTCGGAAAGTAGAGGTGTCATCATCAGTTATTAGAGTTTCAAGCAAATGCATGTTGTGTACCATTCGCTGTGTGTTCTCCTTGAATGTGTGTAGATCATAGATATTTTCAGGATTTGTTGGCAATGGTACAAGGAAGAAATGATTATTTTTTGGGGGTGATCCGAAAGAAATCCTGGATTCTGGATCACTTTTAAATTTTCGTTGACATTGGGGTCAATGGGGCCAAAAATGTTGTTTCTCAGTATCTCGGTTAATTATTGACCAAACCTAATGAAATTTCCAGGAAATATTTGCTCTGAGACAAGGAACAGATGATTAAATTTTGGAGGTGATCCGGATCACTGTCTGGATCCAGGA
>JAPSES010000124.1:7912118-7925476 GCA_029822895.1 Maxillicosta whitleyi | reverse complement strand
GTGTCAAGAATCTAATAAAATAGATTAAAAAAACAAATGTGGGAGTAATATTGCGGGGTGTCAGTCACAATATGTGGCGGAACTGTGCTGCTTGGCGTAGGTTTGCGCTCTCTGAGTGCTTTTCTAGTTTATTAATGTCCCGAAGCAGATGTCTCACCAAGAAATTGCCTCGGAAAAGAGGCAAACAGAAAGAGAAAACACTCAGGTCTGTGTGTGTGTCTGTATCCAACGCCCACATTGATCTCAGTTACTCATTCCCTGACTTATCTACAAACACTGTCCGGCATCTTTAAACACAGGAAATATGTTTCCTAATCTGGTCATTCTTTCACAACTGCATTAATGGAGAAAATCCAAGAGCCGACTCTTCTGTGAAATACACTCAGTGGTGATTGGAGGGTCATCTCTTTGCTATTTCGGCACCGGCCAGATTAAAAGGACCTTTAGTCACAGGAGACTGATGTTCATATGATGAACTATTACTCACACTCTCCTTCTTCACTTCTCGAATGTGATTCTTCTGCGTATCAAATTACAATAATGGTCATATTATTTCCTCTTTTTAATTTTCTTCCCACTGCCTTTCAGTCTCAGTGTCTGTCCTTCTATCCACTTCCCCCTAATTGCCTGTTTTCCCTCTGTCTTCCCTTCTGTAGATGACACACCCCTGACAGAATTTGGCAGATGTCGTTTATTCATCATTTCTCTTAATCCGTCGCATTACGTTTGTACTCCTCCTCCTTTTGGGCTTTAGATGACATGCCGCATTTTTCAGAATTATCAGCTCACATTTTAGGGGATTAGAGTGATTAGAAAGAATTGATATGTTTATTTTCAGTTACATTTTATGATTAAAAATCTGACTTATGCCAAAACAGAAACATGTTCTTGCAGCGTAGGTTATTTTTCCATTTTATCTTTCTATTAAAAAAAACCCAAAAAAACAGGCTTAGAGATACTATCAATAAGCTGTACAGTATATTTGTTCTTTTTTTTTTGCCAGTTTTTGCTTCTTTCACATGATTTTAATTTGTGACAAGGTCTTTTATTTGTTGTTGTTGTTTTTTTATCGGAAGTTCTAAGATGGAGAATTGGACTTTGCCGGCCTGCATCATCCCTTCGTGTCATGCTGGCTGTTAAAATATCTCTTTGGAACACAGACAAGATTCCCAGCCATTGTTCCGGTCAAGTTTATGTGAAGATAAGTGGAAGCGAAAGCCATATTAGCCAGACAAATGAAGTGGACATTTTCCAGCCTTTCTAGTACAAAATTCCCCCATTATTTACTCCCAGAATCACACCCCAAATCTCAACATGGAAACACTGTCCAAGAAAACAAAGGGAAGTTTGTTTTGTACTAACCAGACATCAGATAAACGTTAATAATTTTTGTACAGGATGGAAGCTTTAAATCACTTAGGCTGACAGCATGTTAAGAAGAGATTTTTAACAGCCGCTATGAATAGAAGGAACAATTACAGAAAGAGCAATTGTTTTCTATCTTCATAGAGACGCATAGACACTGCAAAAAGTGTCAAAAAGTGATGTATTTTCTTCAAATGAACCTAAAATTTCTTGTTTTTCTATGATAAGTTATTAAAATAAAATTGTCAGACAAGATAATTCTGTTTGTTTCAAGATACTTTTTACTTAATTATCTTATTTGGTCTTGGCATTGAGTATTTACAGCTAGTTTTAAGTACTTTGCAGCTTAAAACAAGCATTTCCCACATTTTAAGATGAGTCATTAACAATCAAAGAACTTGAACTTGGGTTTCATGAGTCAGATTTTCTTATTTTAAGACAATATTACTTATTTTTAGTCTAAAAATACTATTTTTAAGAATGCTTTGGAAGTATTATTTTCTTATTTTTCAAATTCTTAGTAAAAAGTAACATTTTCTTGTTCTGTAGGCAGATAATTTTGCTTATTTGAAGTGTTATTTTTCTTGTTTTGATTTTTTTTTTTTCTTAAATTTTCAAGGGGACTTTTTGCAGTGGAAACATCTAAGATCAACATCCCTGGAAAAAAATACAAAATCGAAAATGCAGCACTCATTCTTTATCTAGTGTTTTGCCTTATGTCAATATATTTTTAAAAGATCAATATAGTAACTCTTTAAAACCTGACGTGTCAGCGCTGACGCACCCTGCACATATGCGGTTTGGATGGCTGGAACTCTTTCACTGTTTGTGCGATTGGAAACATTCCAACAGTTTTTTAATCCTGGGATGTTGCACTTTAGAGATTTTATTGGATTGTTATGGTAATTTCAATCACGCCTGTACTAGAAGCTAGAAAAGAAGAGCAGCATTATAGCATGTAGTAAACTGTAAATGACTGAGATGTTGAAAATATGGTTAAAAGGACTCACTCACAGCACATTTCCGAACCTTTTTATTGTCAAAATAAGGGGAAAAAAGTCCCAACAGAACATTTTAGATTTTAGGTTTTAGGTTTTAAAGGATTAAAAGTAAAAATTTCCACTTAATGGCAACTATAAGATTCATTATCATCATATTTGTTGTTTTGAGTGATGCAGAACCTGACTCTGAGGCTAATATTAACTTCCTTTATCAGAAGTATTTCTCCTCGTCTTTTCTGCCCATTTTCGTCCTCTTTCTTTTGCATTTTTTTCCCCTTTTCCTCTATCTTATCTTGCTGCCTTCCTCTCAGCGTTTCCAGCTGCTCGCTCCACCCACTCGCTGCTCACTCCTTTGTGTTCACCAGGAATGTAAATGATAGTGATTCGAGATGCGGGGTGTGACACTGGAATTTACTTTAGTGAGACAGGGATGTGATGTACTGTGAGTTGGTTAGAGTTGGGGTGACGTCACTCCCCACCCAGAGTGCTCAGAGGGGATGAGACCTCGACTCGGAGGCACTTTGGGATCCTGGACACAAGCTCTTTCTATTGTCTGCTCACTTCCTGTTGAGGCGTACAGCTTTCATTATCCAAATGACTTGGCAACTGGCCTTAAACGGTCTCTGACTCTGAATTAAAGTGAAGAGAAGCAGAATGAGGCTTATATTCAGCTGCCATGGATTTTAAGTATCATTTCCACATCTTTAAAAGGTGTGATTTGTGTATTTAGTCTACTTTATTTTACTTTATGGTATTATTGACAGCTGCATTTAATAATTATACATCAGGGGTGTCAAACTCATTTTGGCTCAGGGGCCACATTCAACGAAATTTGGTCTGAAGTGAAATAATAACATAATAATATATAAATAATGTCAACTCCAAACATTTCTCTATGTTTTAGAGCAAAAAAAAAAGTAAAAGTAAACAATGAGAATGTTTACATCTACCAACTATCCTTTCAAACACTGCGAATAACATGAACAAAATGAAAAACAAGTGGAATTTTAACAATATTATGATTCTTATCACTTACACATGTTCATTGTAGATTACACAGTGGGTCTAAAAATACACAAAACATTTAGTAACAGGAAGAATATTGTTAAAGTTGCACTTAATTTTCTTAAAACATTTCAGGATCTTTATATTTATTCAGATTATTTACATTTTTTGTGAAATTATACTTTGATTTAGTGTCCATACATGAGAATATTTACATTTACAAAGAGAAAAACTTGGAGTATTTATAGGTTATTATGATCATATTTGACTGATCTGACCCACTTGAGATTGAATTGGTCTGAATATGGAACCTGAACTAAAATGATTGTTAATATCTAGTTTTGCATTTCACACATTCTGGACTGATACCTGTGTTATACAGTAAATGTTGATGTATAGTGACTTCATATCACATAAATACCACAAAATCTGCACCTGATTGTCAAATAAAATGCTTTTCAACAGTTTGATTATGTTGTTAAGCATTGTTGTTGTGGGATTAAGGGAGTTCATTTCATTCTAATGACATAACCGCAAGTAATGGGGGTATGATATCATCATCACAGGCAACCAAATAAAGCTGGCTCTTACTGTGATTGTGTATTACACATTTCACTGACTTTTAAAATAGTTGGAAGTATTTGTCATATTGATACATAAGTAAATGTTGCAAATTATAATTTTCACTATCAAGCATCTAAGTGGATTTTTTGTTTGTTTTTTTGTCGCTCTAGTGCTGTAGAAGGTAATATTTTCAGTAATAGATGCTTAACTTAAGTCCCACCCCTTTTGGTATTGCGCTATTGGACCTTATTTTTGGGGGGAAAAAAAGATGTTTTGTAATTAATGGTGAAAGTTGAGTATTTTTTAGATCCTATTTAAATTATGCATCATTTAGACATAAGATGATTGTCAGGATTAAAGGTAATTTTAGTCAATAAAGCTAGAGTTTGGTGTGTAACTGAAGAACTATTAGAATTAGAAAATATGTAAATAAAAAGACGACATTCCTGCACCCCAACATCATAACTTTCCCTGCAACTTCCACATATCAAGTATTTTTTTTAATAGAATTTTCATTTCTTTTAATACTTTTTGATCTCACTCATAGAACAAGATGAAACATAATGAAGTCACATCCATTTGGGTGTTGGTGAACCTTTTCACATATATTTGACTTATATAAATATATTTTTACATAGACAAGCATCATATGTGGCACAATTCAAACACTATAAAAAAATATTCCTTTTGCCATTCACTGCAACTGATACTTTTTTATTCTAAATAAATACAGCAGTGCCTTCATTGTTCTATCAAAGACGCAGTCATCCACATGTTCCACTAATTAAAGACAGTACATGGCTTCATTCACTCAACATATACTTGTACAATTTTTACGTGGCTGTGATTAATTATGGATAATTGTGGAAATATAAAAAATCTGTGCTGCACATTTTCATAACATGAACCAATAATTGTTCAAAGCCATGAAGTCTTGATTCATCTGAGTCTTGTAAACTGACATTTTTTTTTTTAATGTTGCCCAGGTCAGCTTTTATCTTGTACTGTGAGTGAAACGGGTCACATTTGAACACTTTTCTGAGGTGTTTCCAAACTGATTTTATGCCGTGCCAGTCCATAAAATTTGAAACCTCGCAGAGAAGTGGAGAAGAAAGGGGTACATTGGCGATCGTGTGGTACAGTGTTTTTTAGGTCTCTTGGCTGCATTAGGTTCCCTGTGGCAGAAAACACTTATAATGTTGATGAAGTGCACCAGTGGGATACCTTAGTGCATGTCGAGGGGCTTCCTGAAAGGTTTGGATCAGCAGCGTTATTAATGAAAGGACTCAATGTTGGACCGAAGCCCGTCTCTATTCTGGGTGATGTCACTGTCTGGATAGACACGACTAGTCTCACCTCAGTGACTGAACACAACAGATGGCTCACATCTGGAGAGATTCCAGAGACGCATTTTAGCACCGAGGGTTATGAGGTTTAGCTTTGTCCACCGACTTGCTGTGATGATGAGGATTGATGGTGATTTTATTTTTCTTTTAGTGCAATTAGCTCTGGCAGCGCGCCTAGCCTTGAGAGGTTTACAAGATATTTAAAAAATGTAAAAACATCTGTTGTTGCATTTGCGAGGATCTACAAGCATTCCACACCACTTGTACTTTTCTGCGTATTGTAACGATAATAACTGTAAGATTTACTGAATTGATTCCTTCCTAATAATGTTAACAAAAGGAGACGTTTTGTTTATGGGACACTGTTAGTACAAGTATTAGGGTTAGTGAGTCTGGGTCTATAACATAAATATAGATGACAGTAAATAATACACGCAGGAACTAGAAGAAAAATGTAAATAATGCTACATTTAAAGGTCTCTTATTTTGATAAACCCAGTTTTATGAGACTTTGGTTCATTTGTTTGTGTGTTTGGACCCTTATAGTTGAAAAAGTTTGTATTTGAACCCTCCAGGTGCTGCAAAACTATCTTTATAATTTATATATTTATATATAAATTATTATATTATATTATTATTATATTTAATTTTGGAAAAAATCAAGTGGATTTCTACTACCTGTTTTAATTCCTGCTTAATTTGTTACATTTTAGGTCCAAACTTTGAGCCGATTACCTAAAATGTTCAGTTCTTGGTTGAACAGGACAGAGCAGCACAGCCAACAACCTGGTGGGGGCGGGGCTTAAAGCGATTCATTTGCATTTAAAGGGCCGGCGCTCAAAATGGCCGTTCAGGTGTTAATATTGTTGAAAATCGACCTGTGGAGTTGAATTAACGAAGAATTCAGACCGAAGCAGAGCATTCACGGTTTATGTAAACCACAAAAAAAGCCAAGAATATCCAAAGCAGAATATCGCTCCTTTAATGCATCATATTTCCTGTTGTTTTTATGGCCGTTCATTCATCAGTTCTGTACATATACACTTGGGAGACACACTAATGCACCAGCGGTTTCACACTCTTGGCCATTCAGCAGCTCCACTTAAGTAGTTCAGGCTTAACCAGGGCTTAAAGTCCTAAAAAGTTGTCCAGTGGAACCTTAGGAGCAGTTTCCGAGCCAACAGCCTTCTCGTCGACCCTGTTCATGTGGCGTCTGTTTTTTCGGGAACATATATCTTTTTTTTTTTTTTAGCGCTAAAAACAAATTCCAAAATCAGTTTTCAGTTTGATCCCGAGAAGCTTTTAATTTCATCCATCCCGAGAACAGAGAGCCTCTCATTTAAAATGTAATATTAAAATTTGGATGCAACGCAGCACCACTGACATCTGGCCAAGGTCTAACAGAGCAAAAGAATAGCTGCTAAATCAGATTTTATGTTATTTTGACTTGAGCATAAAACTGGCTGTAATATACGGCTTCTTGAAATGTGAGCTCATAATTTTCTTTGTTTGAGAAAAAAAAAAAGAAAAAAAAAAAGAGTGCGCCTCAGAAGTGAGCTCATGCTATACTTACATTAAATTAGAGAGATCCAGGCATAGCATTTGTTCTCTCTTGTGTTTGCTCCTTGTCCAAACCACAGATAATGTGCCTCCTCTGCCGCATGCTTCAACTTTACAAGAACCCTTCTTAAATCATGGGATGCTTTTAAACAGATTATACTCTAGGTGATATGAGGAGAAAATGCTCTGCTTTGGCTCTGAGACACTTAAATATTTGTGGGCTGATAGTAAAAGAAAACATTAATGTCTTTTTTTTGGACGAATTAGATAAGAAACACATACACGGCATACATTCTAAAGAAACCAGAGCAAATAAAGCATAAAACATTTAATGTCACAGTCGACCCTTTGCTGGAGCCTCACACAGGTTCGGTATCCAACCTTACATGTCTCCTTGTTGACATAGATACTTCCTCTTTCTTCCACTTCACTAAGCCATGAGAGGCTCCTGAAACTGGATAGACCCTTTAAACCCTTTTTTTTTTTTTTTTTTTTTTCCACCCTTTAGTCATACTCCCTCCACCCACCCTTCCCTACCTCTGTCAATGCCAGGAGGATTTGCTCGGTTTCAAGCCCAGAAACATTTGTCCTGAGATATCAGGCCCCAGATTTTGACAGAAGTCTGATTTCATCATCCTAATCTTTTATGGTGAAGCGCGCAGGCAATCCTAAATCCCACTGCAGCCCCATCAAAAAATATTCTCTACTGTATGTCTTCATCCGTCACTGTTACACGGGCGGGTAGGGCGCCTGACTGCCAGCCACCGAGGCTGCAGCTGAGACTCCTCACCAGGTCAGCGCAAGATCATACAATCAGGATAGCAGATATTTGAGTCAAACACTAAACTAAATTGACTGCATAATTTAATCTTGGAAAAATACAGTGTAATTGAGGTTTTGGGCTTGGATCAAAAAGGCCCTTTTACTCTGGGAATGACTTCTAGGAAGAGTGTGGCTCAGAGGTTTGGGTGGAGGAAGGTGGATGTTATTTGTTTTGTTGTTAGGACATTTCGGCTCAGAATCTTTGTGGTTCGCGAATCGGAATTATTAACCATCGAAGCCGTCGTTTGTACTGGTGTATTAATTACCTCGGTGCTGGTCTAAGTCTCCCGAATTCCAGCTATAAAAAGTCCGAATTCGGTTTTATTTTAAGTCATGCGTATTATTGAGATTTAAATTACATTTCTGCAGTGTTTTTACAGAGACTTGGTGGGCTTGTAAAACACTAAACTGTTACACATTTCCTGTACATTCTTTTAAAAATAATTTTCGGCACATTACTCACAGTGCACACAATAATTATGTTTTATGAATTTCCTTCAAGTATTTATAAAAAAAAAAGAAGAATTACTATGAATGGAAAAGGTGTGTCTGTAACGATAATGTTTACCCCCGTATGTCATCCCAGATACAGACCAATGCCAACTATTCCCCGGTTATAATCTTACAGGAAAACGCTCTCATCCATCATTTCCAGCACCTTGCAGTGGAATTGGCCAGAAAATGGAAAGGAGGAAATGTAAAACCCAACTGTGGTTCTTATTTCTTAGTTTTCTGAGAGTCTCGTCGAAGCCCAGGATGCACCGGTACAGGGTGGTCCCTCTGACAGCTCTCTATTGTTTCCTGCCAAAGAGTCTATCCCTAAAGTCAAAAATTTTGGTTTCGATATCGCGGCTCGATCACCTTCTTTAACTCACGCGTCAACCTTGAGATTTCTCCTCTCCCGCAAGAGCCACAAATTTACATTTTACTTTCTCTTTCTTGTTGTTTTCTCTCTTTTTGACGTTACACAACCGCTTAGTATAAGAAACCTGACACCTTACCCTACCTTTGACGAGATGGGGATTGTTTCCAAGACAACGTCAACTGGCATAGCCGCAAAAAAGAGCTGCGTTCACGAGTAACAAATGACCGAAAACGGCAAATCTGTGTTTTGTTGGTTTCTGTCGGACCAACTTCGTCAAGGAAAAGTAAATTGAACCCTGGCCTCCATAATCATCCTTAATTAACAGTTACCACCTCTGAATCAGATGCTTCCTAACACCCTGAGAAAGTTACAAGAGCTATTTTCAATTTTACACAGTTCCTATAAAATCCTTACAGCAGTTGAATACTTAGACACAGTGGCTTAAAAAAAGGTGTAGATGCTTTAAGAACAACAAATTGACTGTGAAAGTACATGTAGTTGCAGGACTTGAAATGCTTCCAGTGTGCAGAATTAGTATTTTTACCTGTGGTTCATTACATATTAACAGTAGCTCGGAGATTTGCAACAGAATGAACTCATACATATAAAAAAAACCACTAACAAATTAATACTATATACTCTTTAGACTGTATCACTCACTAAATAAAGTCTCTTTTTTACAGTGTTACTGTCATATAACCTTACCTGTTGAGTCAGCTGATAGTTTACATTATAGGTCTGTTAGCCTAGCTCTGTTTTTAGCCAAAGTGAAACCATAAATCGCCTTTTTTGCACATTTATGTTGTCAAAATCTGCACTTAAGGTCTATTTAGAATTATACAAACAAGGTCAGAGCTGTCACTGTTTAGTCTGAATCGTGGATCAACAAACAGCAAATTAGCGAAGATAAGAGCATCATCTAATACCTCCATAATACCTTCATAAATCTCATAATAAAACTCTGTGTCCAGTGGAGAAAACAACAACAATGCTTCAATTTTATATGACTTCTGCGCTTATATAAGTTTTTTCTTACTGATTCAACATTGGAGATTGGCGGTGACTCATTACTCCCTCTAGTGGTCACATATATTCACAGTAACTCATCAGTACATGGCTGTGGATATCTCAGTTCTTATCTGACATAACATGATGACATAATGATGCCTTTAAGTCGTCTGTAAATCTTCCTATTGCACATATTAGTGAATTATAGGAACGTGTACTTTTAAAATATCTTATATGGAACATTTACACTGTAGTATTAATACTTTTATTCAAGTGAAAGTAGTTGGTTTACCATTATAACTTTTATTATGTACAATTTCCAGGTTCCTGTTTGGTTTATCAGTAATTAGGAACTAAAAAAAAAGTGAAAATATTAGCATTTTTGTTGATCAGTCTATGAAACTCTTCACTGACTTTGTTGTGTTTAAAACGTGTGGTCCTGTTGTCTAAAAGTGGGGGGGTGATTTAATGCCAGGTGAACAGTTGCAGCAGAGAAAAGCAACAATGGTGACATAAATCAGTCAGGTGTCCACCCATGGACAGGATGCTGTTATTTGTTTGAACAGCGAGGGGTCCCTCTCCTTTTCGGAACTGACAGGGAGGACTTGTGTGCTTAGAAGGAACGAAAACCAAAAGGGATTATTGTTCTCATTGTAAGAGCCTGATATAGTCCCATAGGTGGAGTTTTGTTGCTTAAGGTTTGGTTGAACTGAGTCTTCTTCCCCAATGGCTCGAACAGGATATGAAGTCATGAAGCCGTGTTGACATGAACATCCTCAGTAGACTCATCTGCCAGGGCTTTGCATGATTTTTTTTTAAAGTATTTTAATTTTGTTTTTGTTTTTTTACAAACTATCCAAAGTAAAAATGAAAGCTGTTATAATGGGTTTTCAAGTTTTATGCATTTGGTGTGTTCTGAGACCAGATTTAAAGGCCTGATATTTTGCTCTTTTTAAAATGGAATTATGCATTTTCATCTCTACATAAACTGTAAATGTTCTGCTTGGGTCTAAATTTTTCATTAATTCAACTTCACAGGTTCATCTTCAATAATATTTCTGAGTAATGACACCAGAAAGGTCATTTTGGCCCTTTAAATACACATGAGCCACTTTAGGCCCCGCCCCCTCCAGGTTAATGACTGCTGTGCTCCATCCCCTTCAACCAACCATTGAACATTTTAGGTAATCAGCTTGAAGTTTGGACATATTTTTTTTAGTTTTTAGTCCAACCGCTGCTGCTGATAAACAATTTTGACACACTCGGAGAAATGTTCATCAGAAGTCTGGACCTTATATGTGCAAATGTTGTAACATAATTAAGTAGGAATTAAAACAGGTCGTAGAAAGCATCTCGATTTTTACCAAAATGAATATAAAGTTAGTTTTGCAACACCTGGAGGGTTCAAATACAATACCAATATTATAACAAACACTAATAAAAGTGGATTTAGCAAAATATGACCCTTCCAGTGCACCTGTTGGTGTTTAGTGTTGATATTTGGGAACTCCATAAATGGTAAATGGACTGCACTTATATAGCGCTTTTCTACACCTTGGTACTCAAAGCGCTTTACAACGACGAGCGGTGTGTACAAAGGGCAGGGACTAAATCAACACGAGCTAATGACCTTATGACATCTGGGGAGGGTGGGCCAGACCAGTAAAATAATAACATATAAATAATGTCAACTCCATACTCAAATAAAACCACCTTTGCTGCTTACAGTTGCAACACATTATTAACTGACTACAATACAGCAGTACCCCTGTCTTTGTTAAAAACAAAATAGTAAGACTGTCACCACATTGACTTGCATTCGCTGTTTACATAATCCATCGTGGCCACTTCCAAATCGCCCATTCACCACAGTGAGGCATTAGAATTGGCACATCCCGGCAGGCTCTTTGCTCCCTCCATATTTCACTCACTATCTCGACACTGTCTTGGCAG
The DNA here is from genome assembly GCA_029822895.1 of Maxillicosta whitleyi. Classification (NCBI taxonomy): domain Eukaryota; kingdom Metazoa; phylum Chordata; class Actinopteri; order Perciformes; family Neosebastidae; genus Maxillicosta; species Maxillicosta whitleyi. Next base: position 7,913,987 of record JAPSES010000124.1, on the reverse strand, counting down.
GGACCTAAGGCACGGACTCATTGTTCAGACACTGTCGCTGCCAACTACAAGGACGTAATGTGCGAGTTCTCGCTGTCGCTTCCTTCCAGGCTGACTGGACGGGAGGGAAAAATGCTTCGCTTTCCTATGCCATGTTTTGCCAAGCCGTAACTCAAGAAGGTGTCTGCTGGAACAAAAGTGAAAGGAAGGTATATCAGACAGATTAGTCCTTACTGGCGGGTAAATATATCCTCCTCAAAGTTTACATGTCATTCTTTGGATTTTCTCTGTTGCCTGCTGCAATTTGAGTCTCGCCATCATTCGCTGTCTGCAGTTCTGGCAGAGGCCATTCATGGTTCACAGCAAGAGTAGAAATGTCATGCTAACTCTACATTAGCCGCATTTTTCCTCCTTGACCCTGGTCCTCCACCCTTAGTGCTATTTCCTTTCACAAATAGAAGATTAGCTCATACATCACTCTTGTAGATTACCATTCACCATATTAATTTGTCAAGGCCTGTTGAGTTGACCATTCCGCTCTTTTTTTTAATCCTGACAGATGTTTAAAGTTATAAATAAGCTGTCAGACTGCTTTAGCAGCACAGCCTAAGCTTTTTCCTAAAAAAAAAAAAAAAAATATTTAATTTGCTGTCAGATCTATATGTACCCTCTTGCATGAAACTCTACCAACCACTGCTCTCTGCTCCACTGAAGAGGCAATTTTTTAATTAAAACGCAAATGTTTGTGCTTGTAATCATTATCTGAACTGCAACAGGAACAGTGAATTGCATGTCATTGCTATTTTAAGCTCTTTCTATAAAAAAATAAAAAAAAATCCTAAAAAGGTTGGAAAAGTACAAGCAGTGAGCCTTGAATCCTTGTGGTCGGTGAGGTCTAATCGCTGCATTCTGTCTGAGAGATGTAATCACATTACACCATGCGTTGACGACTCCCTGGCCTTCATTACCTCACAGTTACACATGTAGAAGAATACAGTTTTGACAGCCTCGCACTCAGTCTAGTAAGTGTGTGTAAGTAATATACTGTCACGTAAAGGATATCTGCTTTTTGTTACTGTCATGTACCAACTGGAACAGGCCTGTGCATCTGCACTTAAACGTTGATCAAAGCTTTTGCAGAACAATGTGCATCTGTGAGTGTTAGTGCGTCTGGTTGCCATTTTTGCTAATTTGTTTTGTTCATGAGATAATAAAACCAAAGCAAATACAACAAACTCAACCATTAGGATCTTTAACATGACCTGCAGTGGCTTATTTCACAAAATGCGGCACAATATGCGGAAAAAACTTCCTTTTGCGGCTCTGAAGTAATAATAATCATAATGAATAAGGACTTAATGAAAGATATAAAGTGTGTATATTTAGAGATAACGCTCTTCTAGGATGATAATACCCCCATCGATATGTTACAAAAGGTCACTGAATGGTTTGAGGAGCTTCAGAGTTCCGTCAAATACCACATTCACCAGATTCTGTACCCACTGAAATGCTCATGGGAGATTTTGGACCAATGTGTTAAGTGACACTCGGTCATCACCGTCAAAACACCAAAAGAGAGATCTGCGCTCCCACCCTCAAAGACTTACAGAGTCAATGCTGAGGTGTATTGAATCGGTCCAGGTGAGATGTGATGACTTTAAATGAGCTTTTCCTTTAATTTGTCACCAATAGTTGTGTAGATCCATAATATATGAAATAGGGCTGGGGATATTAACGCGTTAATCGCGATTAGATTAATGTAAATTGCGATCGCGAATATTTTTTTAATCGCGATCAGAGTTTGCCAGCATTATCCGCACTTCTCCCATCCACATGCAGCTCCTCTGGTTGTATTAATTAAACTCATTGTCGGTTAAACACGCTATTTCG
>JAPSES010000124.1:7870493-7884108 GCA_029822895.1 Maxillicosta whitleyi | reverse complement strand
AGATAACTGCCACAAAATGTAGTGAAGTAAAAGTAAAAGTATGCATTATTATTTTTACTTAAGTAAAGTACAAATATATGAAAAAATAAAATACTTAAGTACAGTAACGAAGTAAAAATACTTCATTACATTCCACCACTGAGAGTCACATGGGTATCTCTGTTTCTGGTTAATTATGACATATGGAACCAAGATAGCAAATGAATAACAAATAAATGTTTTTGCTTTTTAATCAAAATAATATGCTAAATCATACTCTATATGTACACCCATCAACAAAAATTAATGCAAGCTAATATATTAATTATGAATGTTTTCCTACAGTCATACTTTGTTGTTGATGTTGTGCATATAAAGCATTAAAAAAGGTGTTTGAATCACGCTTCACGAAGGCAGAGAAGTTAAAATCTGAAATTGTGAATGCAATACAGAAGAAAAACTAATTAACTAATGAGGACTTTAAATAGCTAATCGCTTCATGTTATCAGAAACATTTGTGTGGCTCAGCTGATGTTACAAAAGAAGAGTGTAAAGAATAAAATGTGCTTATATGTACAAGAAAAGTGTCTGTTGTGTTGAAAATGTTCACGTAAAAGACTCTTCAAACATACAAACAGGCTAATGTCCAGCTAATTTAAATCCATTCACAATTTAACATGAAATGGGTCTGTGGTCCAGACACGGTCGCCCCATTTCTTTCCCATTACACTGTCTGGAAACCCAAATAAAAAAAAAAAAAAAAAAAAAAAAGACTAATGATATGTACTTTTTGTAATCAAACCTCTCTCTTCAAAGTAATTGGTAGCTAGAATGGAGTAAATAGCGTATTTGCTTTCAAATGGTGGAGGGACTCAGGCATAACGTTCCAGTGGAAATATAAAGTAGACTAGAAATGTCATTTTAACCACCCTTATTTCAAAATAAACAGTGTTTGTGTGTTTGAAACCACAGAAAAGTTGAGATTCTTTGCTGGCAGGGCGATGCAAAAAGATAACAAAAGCTGCTGTGTGGGTCTACATTGTGTTAGATATTTAATTGTACGTATATTGTAGCTTTCAAGATATGACAGTACATCAAAAATATTGTTTATGTGCTGGAATTATGGGTTTACTATAACTACAAATAGGTGGTTTAGTTGCATGATTTGCTGATTTAATACTGTTTGTATAAAAATAAAGTATGTTTGAAACATTATACATGCATCAAAACGATGCATAATAGCAAAATAATCATAGTTTACACACTAAAAATGAAGCCAAACAGAAAAATATAAGACACGGAAAAATTAAAGGTCATGTCCCTGCATCGGAACAGACAGTTTCTGGTTATTAAATGATAGGGTGTGGTTGGGTAGTGATCGAAAGTGAGCTTGGTTTGTGTATCTTAGTCGTATTGCGAGCGTCCTTCACCCCGTTTGTGTCTCTCAGACGTGAGGTCACCGCTGATGCAGCTCTTCCCAAAGTTCTATCCAACTTCTTAAATGAGGCCTGTTACTCATGCAGCTCATCCAGTAAATGAAATAGGATGTGTTTTTGTCTGCCGCGTCTCTGTAACCGTCGGAAGACTGACGGATCCTTGGAGGTCAGACCAGACATATGTTTCAAAGCACGGCTCTGTCCTCGTTGTTGTGCTGACTTATTGTTTTATGGAGGTCGTCTCATTTCCTTGCCAAGCATATGTTCCCTTTTTGCCGGCTGTGAATGGCTTGCATTGTAAGGCTATATATGGGCTTTTGACAAAATGGCAAAATGATGACTTTAACATGTGGAATCATGTTTAATTTGGTAGATCAATAACTTATAGATCGGTCCCTTGCTAGTTTAAAACTTGAAAAAGATGTTTTATGAATGACGTGTACCCACTTTGAGTTTTTTTTTTTTTTTTTGGCCATCGAAACACTTTCTCTTAAATGTCAGTGGTAGTCAGTGGACAGCTGTTTTGTATTTATGTTGAAATATTTGCCTGTGACTTCTGTACACTTTTATACAAATACATGAAAACACAATTTATAATGACATGTGTTGTTCTTTGATTTGTCGGCCCGTCTCCACATGTATTGGACTTAGTTTACATTGGGTCTCACAGGTGGACGTTGTGCGGTCTCTGTCCATGGTGCTGGATCTGTACATGATGAGTGGCATGTGACATGGATAGTGAAGTCTTGGTGGTATTGCATATTATTGAGGTATTGGCTGAAAAACAGGAATCAGCAGAGATGACTATTATGACTGATAGAGACCCACTTAGAACCCACTAACTTGTTAGATAACTTATTATTGTCTGTGGGTGTAAATAATCAACAAAGGGCTTAATTAGTCCATATAGAGGCTTTTCAGTTAACGAAAACACTAAAATACCAATAAGAATACCTACAGGACTACAGTTAATGGACTTCCACTGGTTTCTGAACTTTGTAAAGTTTGTGATTTGGCTGTTGCCATGTTTGTTTTTTAGAGGAAGTGACCGTATTTGGACAAAAGTTAGGGAACTGTGGAAGTGAGCTAATGCTAATTGCTAACATACTGACTTGGTTGTAGAAAAATAAGAAAAATCTTTATTTCTATATTTATTTATATATTTCACATGCAGACATGCAACACACACTGAAATGGATCACCCAGGGGGCAAATGAGGGGTGCCTTGCTCATGGGCACGTCCACCAACAATTTCTCAATCTTTGATCACAAGCAGTTTTCATTCTGAAGTTTAGATCTCCACTGTTTCTTTTAAGGTTAAAGTTTTTATCTGTTTTATTGATTGTATGTTTCATCTACTCAACTTTTTAAAATTTGTATCTTTTATTTTTATTTATTTATTTATTCATTTTATCTTTAATCCTTTTTTTAATCTCATGCCTATACTGTTTATTGCTTCCCTGCTGTTGTGCTTTTAATATTTTATGTAAAGCACTTTGAATTGTCTTGTACATGAAATGTGCTATAGAATTAAACCTGCCTTGCCTAATAATAATAATAATAATAATAATAATAATACTGCTGTTGCATTGGAGCAAGGGTCTTTGCCGCAAAATCAAAACATTGTATATACAAGCATCTATATATACATGCTTATATATATATGCAGCATTTTTTCCCTCCTTTTTCCCTTTTTTAGGAGGATTTATGATCAAAATAGATTATAAAACATGGAATCTTGGATGTTCAAAACAAATCTGCTGAATAAATATGAAAAAATAAACATTTTGCACATACCGATAAAGTTAGAAACTGAAAATGTCTGAAATTCAGACTGATATTCACTGAATATGCATATGCTTAGAGGCCTAGGTAAGCCGGTATGGAATGACTGTCTCATACTGACAGACTGACCTTTAAAGGAGACAACATTCCTGAAAAATGCCAGATCCACACTGTGGTACGTAGCACTTGTTTCAATGCAAAACAAGCAGTTTAACAGCGGCTGAGAATTAAAACTGATGTGCAATTAATCTTTGTCAGCCTGCCTTCTGCATTCCAAACATACATTTGTCTCGTAGTATAGTATCACGGCCAAAACACCGGTCTATCAGGTGGAGATGGCAGCTTAGTGCGACAAACCCCAGACCGCTGTGAAAGGTCAGCACCTGACATTCATATTTTCACAACACACAGGGCTCCAGGTAACACCTGGCCGGATCCTGTGCATGGCCATCATCCTACTCATGTCTTGGAAAAGACCCAGAGAAGAAACCTAAAGGCAACGGACCGAGGAGGAGCAAACCAGAGGTGGTGACAGCCTTCGTGTGTGAGGAGCAAATATTTGGGAGTAAGTGGTTGTTATTTTTGCTGGGTGTGAGCAAAAACATGTGGCTCTTAATCACCATACAGACAGAAGAAGAAATATGCAGTGCACTAAATGAGAGTGAATAGAGAATATTATTCACTTGTCAAGTCCGGTAGATCAGGAAATGTACAGTAAAAATATTTCAACATTACTCAATTTGGCTGGGTTTGTAAAATAATTGTCCATAATTTCAGCTCTCCCAACACTTTGATCACAGCTCTGTTTCAGAACGTACAAACACCGCAGTGGAGGAAAACATACATTCACCCATCTACGTTTATTTTCACACCGTGCTCTTGGCAGTGCTTAGCCAATCTCTTTAGCACAGACATGTTTAAAGGATTAAGGATTATGTTCAATACTGACCGCATCCCCTGTGGGGCCTCTTAATTACATTATGTTTTAGCAGCGAGTACTGTGTATAATTCACTTCAAGGATATGAGACTCTGAGGCTTTTACACAGTATGTTGGAATGGATGTGTAAACAAGGGGAAAGAGGGACGAGAGGGAGATTGCCCACATTCAGGCAAGAGAGGGTTTTTGTTTCTTTTCTGGTTTGACCACAGTGGACTTCAAAAAGACTGTGTTTTCACTCTGATCTGGGATGGAAGAGCACAGCCTGGTGGTCATGAACAGTATATGCACAGTGAGAATTTGCTTAGCAGCTTTTTGACCAGATTTTATGTGTTGATATTGTTTTTGATGTTTTTTCAAATGGTCAAAAAAAGTAAAAAACAAAAACAGATTTTTACTTGAAATTAAATTATTTAATCATGGAAATGCAACCACATTTATTAAGAAATAATAACCATCATTTATTAGTACATATTTTGTATGTGGACATGCAATACACACTGAAATCGATCGTTTTCAGGTGCCAGTAGATGAATGTTTTGTTTCCATCAGCAGAAAATCTCTCAAGACAACGACCCTTTATTTTGTTTTATTTAATTGATTTATTTATTTAACAGGGGCATTGTACATTAAATGCACCAGAGTTATCCAAATGATTTTCATCTACAATCCCTAGACATATGTTAGATTATCACAAGCTGTCACAAGTTATTTGATCTAATTTGATTTAGAATGTAATTAGTTGTTTTACTATTTAATATTATGGGTACTGTATATAGTCTTAAGGTCAAAATGTCAGATTTGATACAAATGATGAAGCTCACAGATAAAGTTAATTTCCATCTGCTGAAGCTATTGTGTCATTTGTGTCAATACGTTTAATGACCAAAGCTACTTTAGCATATGCATACCCATTCACACCCTCCATTGTGCTGTAGATAAGGTCTGGCAATGTCCACTATTGTTTTAGAGCAGAGGAAAACATATCCACGTTTGGTTAGTTCTAGGTGGCACTTATAACAGTGCATTGCAAAATAGTGTCTGGGAGTCATTTTGATGGAGCATTTACATGTGAGGAAATGGTTGGAGTGAAAATGACCGTAACCATGTAAAACAAAACCTTAAAAGAAATTAAAAGTCTTGCCAAATTCAGGAGTTAAGAGGTCAGTGGCGAGAACTTTCAAAATGTTAACACACACACACACACACACACACACACACACACACACATGGAGGAGGAGAATGATAAAATCTTAACAGAATTATCCACACTTATTTTAGTACATCCCACAAATCCGCTTGCAATTGTTGCTTTTTTGGTCTTGGATATAGTAAGTTATTAATAAGTTGAGTGCATTAACCTCCAGACACCCAGGAAAGTAACAATTTTGTCTTTTTTAGATTAAATATAATTAAAAATAATGGCCTTGATTGGAAACGACATGATGCAACAGTTCTTTTCAGATGCATTCTTTATTTATTTATTTATAGAATGTCCTTCGCAGTTGACAGTGCTTTATTTATTAGGGTCTATTTCCCTTTTTTTTAAGTAAAAGCTGGGAAATTTGTCCTCCACAGAGGGCAAAAATGCACTGCAGGGTCTCAGGACGTTAAGGATGTGAGATTAAAATTTAAAAAAAATTTTAAAGCTGTAACTTATGTGGCTTTGGAATAGAGTTAATGATCTCATGAAGGCTGATGTTGGCATTGGCCGGAAGTTTTGATGCCTGCTACGTAACAGGACCCCCTGTCAGCCTGGGAACTGTAGGATCCAGTGTTTGGAACTTGGCCACATGACTTAAGAAAGGATTTTATACAGCTCTTATATTGCACACGGTTGGGTTAAAAAATGGGGAAAATGTTTTGAAAGCCTTTATTGAAGGACAAACATGTAGTAGTTTTTGTGTAATCATAATAGGCACAACAGGTTAAACTTTGTGTGAAGGCTTTTCTAATATAAGTGCAGTTCTGCCTTTTCATTTAGCCAGCAGTGTTGAAAAACAACCTTAATTCTTTGGTTTAATAGCATCATCCTTACCACTTAAGACACATTTTAAGGAATAATTAAATCATTTTTAAACACGTGGATGTAATCAGGATACTTCCCTTGTTTAGAATGTGTACAGCTGTGTTTGTAGAAGGTAGCATCTTCTTATTATAATCAAAATAACAAATAAAATGTTGAGGGTGTTATCATAGCTGTAGTATAACAAGTGTTTAGTATTTATAACGGCTGGAAATCATTGTGCTTTTTCTTTCTGTTGCAGAAAATGGTGGCTGTAGCGTTCCGTTCCGTCAGCGTACTCATCTCTGTGATCCAGCTGGGCCTCCTGCGTCTGGTCCACAGTGGGGCCTATTATGGACCCAAACAGCCTCCTCAGCAGCATCAGCCTTTGCCGCAGTACAATGATGGTTTTCCTCAACAACAGTTTTTGGGGAATGAGATGCCACACCTGCCTTTTGGCAAAGAAACACCAGTGCTGCCTCAGTACGGAAAAGAGCTTCCTCAGCTGCCTTTGCAAATTGGCAAAGAGAGGCCGCTGCTTGAAGGCAAAGGTAATGACCAGATACTAAGAACCAAGTCCACAATGGTCTGACTGAAATCAAACTCCTGTTGTCAACTGTTTCAGATCAAATACACCAACTTAACTGAACTTGTTATATTAGGTTTCCTCCTCAAAATAACCCCCACTGATGTCAAATGGTAACAATGGTAAGCTGACAGACGATGTTGAACCTTTAGCTGTAAAGATTAGTCTTATTTTTGATGAAGACCAGCCTGGCATCCTTCTACTTGTTACCTGTGTTTTAATAGATTTTAATTATAAATGTTTTAACCAGAGGAACTAGGACCTTTGTTCAAGTACCTTAAGGCACAGTTTCATAAGGACGTATGTTTATTTTAATTTTATTGTTGATTATCTGTTTTTAATGGCTTTGATCTGTTAAAGTGGAGCATACAGTGAAGGTTCAAAACACTTAAATGATGAAAATGTGAGAATTCGTTTTTCTGGTGGTTCTCCCTGCACATGCTCCGATTGAACCAGTAGATTTACTTATTTTTTAATTTGACGGCACAGATTTGTGATAAGATGCGTAACCCATGGTTACATATGGGAAAATGACAAACAGGAAGGGTATGGTGAGCCATTTTCACTTATAAGTGTATTTGTATATTTCAGTGTCCATGTTTTCCATATGTTTAACACTCAGCACATTGACTCATTCCTCCTGTTACAGGACAGACATTTCCCAGAGGGGCTAAAGGTCCACCTCCCCCTGGTCCTGGTGGAGAAGGTCTCAGAGAAGGACCCCAAGGAATTCAGGGCCCCCCAGGACCATCAGGACCACTAGGACCACAAGGCCCCCCTGGCCAGCCAGGCCAAGGACTGCCAGGATTACCAGGAAAACCAGGACCACCTGGTCCCCAAGGGTACCCAGGAATTGGAAAACCGGGGATGCCTGGAGTACCAGGAAAACCTGGAGGACCTGGTTCACCAGGACCAAAAGGTGAACTTGGTCCTAGTGGTGGTGAAGGACCATCTGGAGTTCCTGGAGCTCCAGGGCTTCCAGGTCCACCCGGACTTCCTGGAATTTCCAAAGTAGGCAGTCAGGGGCTACCAGGGCTGCCAGGGCCTTTAGGGGAACCTGGCCAAAAAGGTCCACATGGGCTTCCAGGTCCTCAAGGCCCTAAAGGAGACAAAGGACTTGGTCTACCTGGTTTACCTGGACTAAAAGGACCAGGTGGACCACCCGGTCCACCTGGACAGGCAGGGATTCCTGGAATGGGTAAACCTGGCCTAAATGGGTTTCCTGGACAGCCAGGGATACCCGGAAAACCTGGTCCCCCTGGAGAACCAGGACCAGCAGGGCTACAAGGTGAAAGGGGACAACCAGGACCACCGGGACTGCTCGGACTTGGAAAACCAGGGAAAGATGGCCTCAGAGGACAGCCAGGGGTCCCTGGAGGAAAAGGTGAACCAGGTCCTCCAGGTTTGCCGGGGGGACCAGGTTTGCCAGGTTATGGTAAATCAGGTTTTCCAGGACCTAAAGGTCACAAGGGACATGCTGGTGTTCCTGGACCTCCAGGACCAAAAGGTGACAAAGGTCATGGGGGTCTTCCAGGGGTCATTGGTTCTACTGGTCCCAGTGGAATGCCTGGTCCACCAGGTCCAATAGGACCTCCTGGTAGTATTGGATTTCCAGGGCCAAAAGGGGAGAATGGTGCTGGAGGGCTCAAAGGAAATCCTGGAATGAAGGGTGATTTAGGGCCCCCAGGCCTACCAGGACAGCCAGGTTTGTTAGGTCAGAGTGGAGAACCAGGACCAAGAGGTTTACAAGGGCCAACTGGCCCTAAAGGAGAACCTGGTCATAGGGGTCTACCTGGTGCCCCTGGTGGTGCAGGAGTGCCTGGACCACGCGGTGAAAGTGGACAACCTGGAGAGATGGGCCACCAGGGACCACAGGGGATTCCAGGTCTCACAGGACCAGGGGGGCCAATTGGGCCTCCTGGGATGCCTGGACCAAAAGGTGAGACCGGTCTACATGGCAAACCTGGATATCCTGGTGAAGGAAAACCAGGACCCCCTGGTCATATTGGTCCTCAAGGTAATCCTGGTCCGAGTGGCCCCCCTGGACTTCCTGGACAACCAGGACAACCTGGACCCCCTGGTCCTCCAGGACTGCCATCTGCATCTCCTGACCTCGGACAGATCCTCCCTGTGACTGGTCCATACAGCGGCCACAGCTACAAAAAACCAAAGAACGGAGCAGAACTCAGTGGAGGTGGTCTGGAGATGCCTGCCTTCACAGCCAAGCTCACAAATCCATTCCCTCCTGTCGGAACTCCCGTCATCTTTGACAAACTTCTTCACAATGGAAATCAGGACTACAATCCCCAAAGGGGTCTTTTCACCTGCAGTGTACCAGGGGTCTACTATTTTGCTTATCACGTCCACTGCAAAGGTGGGAATGTTTGGGTCGCCCTCATGAAGAACAATGAGCCTGTGATGTACACATACGACGAGTACAAAAAGGGCTTACTGGATCAGGCGTCTGGGAGTGCTGTTCTCCCCTTACGACAAGGAGACACTGTGCACATACAGCTGCCATCTGACCAGGCAGCAGGACTTTATGCTGGTCAGTATGTGCACTCAACATTTTCTGGGCACTTATTGTACCCGATGTAAGAAATGTGTATAAAGGACATAATAAAGACAGATTGATGGTAGTTTGACTATGAAGATAACTCAAGGTAACATGTGAGTGAGGTTGAATTGGTTTTTCAGGGTGGAATACTGTAGTTTTACAGAAACAATGTACTTCATTGAATTATTCCTTGCATTATATGCATCATAATTGAATGAAGTTTTTAAGCCACCATGTTAACATAACATATGTGTTGTATGATAAGAATGAGGATGTTTCTTGTGGGGGCTCAGTATTGTGGAAAGCAGAAGTCAAAATGACTACTTGGTGTTGGTCTTGATAGTCATTACTATTTGTTTACATTGTGCAATTATTTTTTGTGTAACATTCGCACAGTATACAGGTGTCCATGGTACAGCCAAAATCCTTTTTGGCTTCATATGTTCACATTGTTTATTCAGATAAAATGTCAGATATTTGTGTTTAATAAAGGCAGTTTTGCTTTACACATATATTGTACTGGACACATAAGAACATATTGGTACGACACATTTACTCACATTTATCATAACATACAGTTTACTTATATCATTGTGTTTTCATAGGGTTCATCATACACTAACAGTTAAGCTATTGAAACTGTTTTATATTGTATTTTGAAACTGCAGTTTTGTCACGGTACAAGATTGTTTACACTTTCATCTGACAGCGAATAAACATTTGGATTAAAACTGTATCTGAACATAGACTTTGGTCCCTTTCATTCCATATCTCATTCCATTGGATAATCATGTTACCTACAACTTTGCAAATAAATTCTGGAGTCAGCGCTTACCATATATTTGATCCTATGAGTTTAGAAATTATATTGTTTACTGAGGATTTAGGCCTTTTATCGGTATTCCTTGTAATTTATTTGCTTGACTACTGATTCTTGGATTTGTGTTAAATTTTGTGTTGAACAATAAATGAATAAAATACACTCTGTGGTAGAAAATCACATAATGTTCAACAATGTGTACATTTTCATACCCAGTCATTCCAGCATATCACAGTACTATTTCTTTTCAACTCATATCTCACCTTACTTATTTCATTCTTAATTTTTATTTTGCTGTTTTGGTGCCATTTGATTTTTTTTTATTTTTTTTTATTTTTTATTGGCTTATTTTATTTTGGACAGTAGAGCACAGTGTAACCAATGAGATACTGCACCTGTGTGAATTTGGATTTTTTTTTTTTTTTTTTTTTCAAATGTTGAATTCCAATAAAGATATCTAAACATATGTCTTGACCTCTCATCGTTATGCTGCAATAGAATTATGTGAATTAAATAAAATGTAGTTTGCAGTTTAGGGTTGGGTATTTATTTAATGTATTTATGAGAACACGGCACCATTTCTGGTCCGTGGCCGTTACACTTGCATTAAGTGAATCACACAAAAGATGGCGCTGATGCAAAAATGAGTGATAGAAATGGAGCCATAGAAGAAGAGATCGGCCAATCACAACGTGAGACGTCACATTACTTCCGGAATTCCTCCCCCTCATACATGGCGTACAGTTAGTTGCAGTTTGTGTGTTCCCATCAGATTTATGCCTTTTATTTAAGTTACCTACTACTACTAAACTCACAAAAGGTAAGTACTATCACTACACTCTTTTGTGTTTTCCCAAGTTACGTTTGAGTTTTGAAGCTTTTGCCGTTTGTCAAACAGTGCCGTTATATTGTATCACCTACCTGCTAGCTTGAATGCTAAACTTTCTATGTGCCTACCTTATAATGAACAGTGCCTTAAAATGCACAATTATTACTTTACTGCTGTTATATGTAGTCGTGTAGACTGTACTCTTGTTTTCTTTGACGTGCTTATTAAAATCTCGGTGATAAGCTCATTTAACCACGATACCCAAGGACTAGCCTTAGCCCAGTTTAGAGGTTTAATCTATATTAGGACCTATTGTACTTTGTTGTTGATATATTAAAACGTTGCAGTCGAAACAAATCAGTTCTAGGGGTGAAGATATCAGATGTTTGTGTGTGTACGTGGGTCACCTATTAGATGAACGAGTACGAAAAATCTGCCATTGTTCACAGCTGTTGCATTTGGTAATTTCCAACGGGAAAACTGCAGTTACAGTAATATATTTTGTCCATCTGGGTAGTATTTATCAGGTTAATTGTCTTTATGCTTCAAAGTTTGACATGAATGGTTGTTTGAGACAGGATTTTATTTATTTTCAGATATCTGCTATGGCTTCTCGAGCAGGTCCCAGAGCAACAGGAACAGATGGTAGTGATTTTCAACACCGGGAGCGGGTCGCCTCGCACTACCAGATGAGGTCTGTGTTCAGACATCCACAGGGATGTTTTATATACATATAACCAGTAACAATGCAAAGGCCGCGAGATGTGTTAAATGTAAACAGAGACGGTCCGGTCAAACCTGTTTCTGATTTTGTGATGTTTACATTTAGCCTTAGGTTTAGTACGCTGAAGTCAAAATTTACTACTATACTAGTTATTACTGAATTAATAAGTCATCCATAATTTAAAATCATTCAAAAATATGTGCAGTTCTTCCTTTTTTGACTGCAATTACAGATGAACTCTGCTAACCAATAAAAGGTCAAAGGCTACGTATAACATAAACAGAAATCCACCAAGTCAACGATTATCACGATCACCCCATTTTCTTCCCCAGTGTTGCGCTGAAGTCTGAAATCCGGAAGCTCAACATTGTCCATTTGCTCATCTGGGTGTTGATGGCAGCTCAGGTAATTTGCACACCTCAAAGGTCAAATGTTGTCTTTTCATCATGTAAACTGGTTGCAACAATCTGCGCTGTGTTATTTTTGTCAGGTGACCGTAAGCCAGCTGAGCCTGGTGTCCCACAAAGTGGTGGCCTCTCCGTACCAGTGGGAGTACCCGTACCTCCTGAGCATAATTCCCACAGTCTTCAGCTTTCTGGCATTGCCTCGTAACAACATCAGCTACTTGGTCATCTCCATGATCAGCGCAGGTCTCTTCTGTGTAGCACCGCTGATCTACGGGGGCATGGAGATGTTTCCTGTGGCACAGCAGTTGTATCGACACGGCAAAGCCTATCGCTTTATCTTTGGTTTCTCAGCCGTGTCTGTCATGTATCTGGTGATTGTCATTGCTGTGCAGGTGCACGGCTGGCAGATATACTACAGCAAGAAGCTGCTAGACCAGTGGTTTACCAGTACCCAGGAAAAGAAGAAGAAATGAGCCTAGATTTGCCACTTCTATGTTTTCTGTAAGTGTTTTTGCTAAATCCTGCATCATGAACAATTGCACTTCTTAAAATAAAAACTTTTTATTGGATTTGTGATTTTTGCAGCCTCCCAGTCAGAGACTCATATAAAATAAAGATCTTAACTGTGTTTTGAAATGCATGTAAAAGCTTACACTCATTATGTAATGTTTCATTCATAAGCCTCAAGTTTCATATCTGTTTATTATTGTGGTTTTCTCTTCAGATGCCACATTGAGACGTGTACATCCGCTTTTCTGATCTTGAGGGAAGAAATCAAAAGCAGTTGAAGAAAACCTGATGCTGACATTGAACCAATATCTGCTGTAAAATGAAACAAATTAAAAAAAAAAAAAAAGACACCCAAAGAAACAGAACTTCACATTATTGAGGGTTTGATCCTGCTTCTGTAGATTTTGACCATCGGATCCCCAAGTTTTATCCCAATGAGATGTATCAAAGTTCTCTTCAGTGTTGGACTTGTTCACTGTTAAAAAAAAAACATTTTTAAAAATCACAAATGCCTATGATTTGATCATTTTGTTAGAATGGTTGTTTTTGTCTATTTGTTTTAAAATAAATAATAAATCATGAGAAATGTAAGGGATTGTTGGGATTTGTTCTTGTGTTTGCCAGATTTCACTTGTATCCCCCTTGCACTGATTTCCCTCCCTTTGTCAACACATGCAGTTTGAAATTCTTCTATTTGCTAATGTTTATTATTGAATGGATGGCTTGGACATCACACAAACCAGTGAGTATATGCATGTCATCTGCCATCAAATTTTCATCTTTCATGTAACCTATATATAGCTATGCTGTTTCTAGGTGTCCAGTCAATGTCTCATGTTTCTTATGGAAGTAGATACTTGGAATCATCACATCATGAAATCTTTTACAGGGTTTCTGCAGGTATCAGCATATTTCATTTAATGCTTTTTCATGCCACTTTAAACTAATTTAATGCCAATGTCCAAATGCAGATACGTTCACATACAAATTGTAAGCATTTGATGCCATTTTTTACTTGAAAAAAACATATTTAACACCC
>JAPSES010000124.1:7856962-7870393 GCA_029822895.1 Maxillicosta whitleyi | reverse complement strand
CCCCCCCCCCCCCGCACTTGGCGGAGGTCTGCGCTCTACTGAGTGCCATTCTAGTTTATCTTGTTTTAAGAGCTAATTTCTTATTTTAAGTGTTCATACATCGGCATGTTTATTTCTAGATTTCACAACCTTAATTCAAGAATCTTGTCAAGCGAAATTATCTTACTGTTGCATGAACAGATAATTTCACTTGATTTTAGAACCTTCTTCCTCAGATTTTGTGTTTTTATCTTGTTTTGAGCCACCCCTTTTTTGCAGTGTAGATTTTGATTAGGTTCCGATTAATTTATCCGCCGCAGACACTAATTAAAGTCATTCATTTCAATAATTTTCACAGTGGTATTATTTAATTTCATTGTATATTGTTCAAAATATAACAATAAACCATGGCATCTATTTTGTAATAACATTGAAATTAGATCTGAGCAGTAAAACAGCTGTGATAGTTATCGCACTATTATGACATTATAGCAATATACCCATAATTTGCATCCATTTGGATAATCCTCAACCATTTAACTCAAATTTGACAATATAATAATGAACTTCCACCTGAGTTTGATGTTCTGCTGCATCGCATTCTACATTAAACTGAAGATTTTTTTTTAGTTAATTAAAAAAAAGGGAATTTTAACACGTCATTTTGGACTGGCTAAGTTACACATTACCCTTATTTTGACATTTACAGAGTTAAGCGTATCAATAATCAAATAACTGTTAGTAGCAGGCCGGTTCTGTCTGTCAGTAATAAGGGTAACTAAATAAAAATACTCATCAACTGAATCATTTGCCTTTACATGCGTTTTGGAAATGCACTGTGTGATGGTGCATTGGCCACAGAGAAGCAGGAGAGGTTACTTTGGTAAAGAGGAAAAATAGAGCTGACAAGTATTACTTACCCTACTAGAACATATTTTCTATCAGTGAGAGAAGAGAGACAATGGCACACAAAAAATGCCTAAAAGAATTTCTCAATCAACCTTCATGCACTTAGTCTGAAACAAATGGTCTCAAATTAAAGGAAAAAAAAAAATCCCCAGAATCTTATTAGTGATCTGTTGCATGAGACGTTTCACTCTTTCAACACAACATTAGAAACACACTAGACGTAGCAATGAAATCGTTGTGATTTAAAAGTTAATTCTTATTAAGGTGCAGCTGGAAGTATGACCCAGATTTGGCTAAAAAAAAACAAAAAACAGAGAGGATGTTGTATGCTTACCATGAGGCCATATATTTCTGAAGAACTTCTCACTCTTGGTAAGACCTCCATTGGAATACCAAAGTATCTGATCAAGACAAAGAAAATGCAGGTTACAAGTTTGGTTTTTTGTGTTTTTTTTTTTTTTTTTTTTTTTACAGGTTTCTACAAATTGAATTTAAGACTTTTTTTTTAATTACTTACATTTTTACTGATATTTTCAACATTTACAAAGAACAACTGTTTGAGAGTCACATTATTAATACTCCATCCATTCTTTGCTTCATCAGTTGTAAATTTCAGACTTTTTAAGACTCCTTAGAGCAGAATTTAATGCCCATTTAACAGCAAAACTAAAATTTAGGAAAATGCATTCCTTTACTCCAATGCCTTAATTCCCATTGTTCCGAGTTGAACTGATTACTTGTATTTGATTTGTGAACTTCAAACATGATCCCCTCCACTCGTGTCAACCAGTTCATGGATGATCTGTTCTCCAACCACACATTATTACATTTGCACTTCCTCATGCTTACTTTTCACCTGAGAACCATTGGTTAAAGTTCCTAAAGTCAGATTTCTTGGGTGAAGTGTGTGTTGAGCTGAATGTTTTGTGATCATTTCTGCAAAGTTAGTGATAATTGCTCCTTAATTTCAATATAAATTGTCACGGTGGAATGGGTGGAACTGAGTTGAGCAGTATTACTTGGCAGACACATTTAAACACAATACAGTGAACAAGTTTATGGCAACATAACTTAAGCCCTACCATATTAAATGTAATAAAGATGGGTTTTTTTTAAAGGTATTAAATGGAGATTTGTAAATTCATGACTTTTTAAGACCCCCTGGGAACCCTGTTTTATCAAACTACTCAGACAAAACACTTGTCGTACTTGCAAAGCTCTGGGTCCCAGTCCATGGTGTGAATGTTGAACAGCATGGTTCTGCTGGCGTTTGTTACATCTGTGCAGTGGACGCCACCGGACTTCCCTCCTGTCAAACACTGTTGGACACAAAACAGCGTTTCACTCAACGTGCCATGTCTCGTATACATTTTTGTGACTCTTAGTGATCCCAGCTAAAGAGTGTATCTGTCACAACATCAACCTCAAGATGGGCTCTACCACTGTGACGTCAAACAAAGTCGCCAAAAACCTTGGCGTCATGATCGATGACCATCTGTCATTCTCAGATTTTATTGCATCAGTTGCCTGGAACTGACGATTTGTGCTGTACAACATACAGAAAACCAGACCCTACCTGACCCGACATGCAACACAACTACTGGTTCAGACTAGGGTCAACTCCCGCCTGGACTACTGCACCTCCCTCCTAGCTGGTCTACCTGCTTATGCAATAAAAAACTACTGCAGATGGTGCAGAACGCTGCAGCTCGTTTGGTTTTCACTCAACCCTAAAGGGCCCGTGTTACTCCTCTGTTCACCCAGATGCACTGGTTACCAGTGGCTGCCTGGATCAAGTCGCTTTGGATGAAAGCATCTGCTAAATGCAATGTAATGTAATGTAACAACAGAAAGCATTGAATTACCCAAATGAGCCAGGAATCGACGGTACCGAACATGGCACGGTGAGACACAACAGCTTCACGGACCTCGTCCACATTGTCCATCAGCCACCGCAGCTTCACTGCACTGAAGTAAGTGCTGATAGGAAGTCCTGTTTTATGCTGCAAGGTAACAGTGATATTAGAGATAGCATTATCCACTACAACATAATTAAAAGTTAGATATTTTTACAAAGGTGAATGAACTACATATATTTGACTTTTTCCAATGATTATAAGACGATGATCTCACTTGCTTTAGAGGGCATAGATACATCATTAGCCTAATCTAAATATTTTTCCAGGTGAAAAATCTGTCATTTACCAGACAGATATTACATGTTGATATGAACAAATATTCAGTGTAAAGATGATAAGCTCAGACAGACAGTGTGGACTGTCAAAGGAAGTGATTCTAAGAGGAATTATGTCTGCAGCATGTGCAGATGTCAATTTATTAATATTATGTGAACACTTACTTGCCAAAATTTGGAAGTAAGACTAAACCACCACCCACTGAGTGCCTAAAAAACAACACTAATAGAAGAATCCTCTGGGTCTAAAGGAACTACAGAAGAAGGCAGATTTACCAGAAAAGAAAAAGCACTCACCTTCAGATGGTTCTTGTTCCTTCCTGGAGTTTTGTTGATTAAATGTTCAACTGTTGATTGGGTCCGCAGGTCAAGCCAAACTGGAAAAAATACATTACAATTCAGATTAATGTACATGTTATGCCATAATTACACTGAGTAATTGGACAATGGTACTCAATAAAACAGCAGAACAGACATGCAAATCCTTACCGATTGCATTATAGAGCGGTTCTCCTGTTTCTTTGTCCCAAACGATTGTTGTCTCTCTTTGGTTAGTCACTCCGATAGCTACAAAATATAAAACATTACGTGAAGGTAGATAACTGTGCAGATTTCGCTAATATTTTCAACACTGTCCTCAATTCCTGCCTCGTATGAA
This sequence comes from Maxillicosta whitleyi, assembly GCA_029822895.1. Classification (NCBI taxonomy): domain Eukaryota; kingdom Metazoa; phylum Chordata; class Actinopteri; order Perciformes; family Neosebastidae; genus Maxillicosta; species Maxillicosta whitleyi. The sequence continues at coordinate 7,866,653 of JAPSES010000124.1, read as the reverse complement.
GAAATAGTAACATCAAGCCATTGCCCACATACCTTTAATGTTTGAGATGTCTATGTTAAGCTGGGTCAGTTTTTCACATGTTCGCTCCATGCACTCATACACCGACTGCAGGATTTCTTTGGGGTCCTCCTCCACCCATCTGAATAAGAGATTAAACAAAACAAGCAATGAATAGCAACTTGATATATTTAATGGACCATAAGATGTTAGAAATTGCATGACTGTGAATCTCACCCTTCTTTGGGGAAGCTTTGTTTGATTTCGACCTGGTGATGGCTGAGAAGCTCTGATGTTTTTGAGTTGAACACCTTCAAAAGCAGAAAGTAACAAACAATGGAGCTTCAGTGTATTTATTTTAATATTTATTCATCCAAGGTGAGTTCAGGGTTCAGTTACTATCTCTGCTATAGCATTATTTGTAATAGTTCATTGATATTTCAAATTAGCTTCGCTTGCGATATGTAATAGGTGTGATGCAATCTGACAACATAAGACCTCCTTTTCTAGTAAACAGGATTTAAGTATCAAATAAAGCTGTGTTTCATTTATGTGAGCAGGGAAAAAATATCTTACCTAGCCATATTACCACACACACTTTTTAATATTTGGCCCAGAATATTGCCCAAACTGCAACTAGTAGAGGTCAAATTCTGATATCTGCATGTATAAGTTAAATGGATTTCTGAAAAAAAAAGGGCTGCAAACAACAACAGCTGTAGTGTTACTAAGCATGGCCAGCTCACCTTTTCATTGTGCAATTATCACATATATAAATATCACTGCACATGTTCTGTTACATATTTAACATTAAGCAAAAAGCCATTATAACAGCTAAACTTTAAGATTATGACACCATATTAAGCTCCAAAAGGTACAAGGGCAAACTGTTAAAGCGTTGTTTTAAACTATATGTTACAGTGAAGGCATCATTTTTCATTGTGCACAAACAGTGTGACTCATGCCTGGCTCTGAGTCTGGGCCACTCCCTGGAGAAATATATCAAGGAAAATTCTTTTCCATATCATGTGAGACCCAAAACAAAAAAAGATGAGTCTCATGTCCTGTAATTAAAATGATAAATGCATTAAAGTTACTACTGAAAATACAAGCTAGACACAATTTTTTTGATTGTTGCATTGTGATCTGGAATGCATCAGTCAGCATTTGCAAAGTACTGAAATGTTTAATGAATAGCAAACAAAAAGAATGCCAGTCATCAGCCCTCCCACTGAGAGGTCATTCAAAGCACTGCAAAACAATATGGGGGAAAAACTCCATTTAATTAATCGACCTTCAAAACCAAAATAATTGCAAAAGTTGTAACTTCACCGAGACGGTTTTAGAGCATGCTTTAAAACTAAATGTGCTCAGATCTGAAACCAAACTGTCAGATACACCCAAAGACTCAACCCGCAGCAATGCGTTCAGAAGCTCCATATTAAATAAACAGAGCTAGCTTGACCTGCTTGTCCCTGTGAGTCTTACCAAAAACCGTGTAGAGCTTGTGCCTTGGTCAATGGCAGCAACCAGCGGCCCCAGCATTATCCGGTGTGAGGACGCGGCCATGGCGCCGTTCATGGGCAGCTCTACAGCTTTGGCACCTAAAAGGATAGGAAACCGATTACCACCGGCAGAGCGGCTTTAGCGTAACCCAAGTCAGCCTGTCGGTCAGTCGCGGCCCTCGTACGTAACAGTCTCTCGGTGATGACGCAATCACGTTCGTACTTTGCGCTGTTAAAACCTTTTTTTCTTTCTTTCTTTTTTTTTTTTTTTTTTTTTACCTTTTTTGTACCGACATTTAGTTTTGTTTTAGTTTTATCCACGTCGCTTTGTGTTTTTATTCCACAAAATTCATTCGCGTAGAATTTACAACGAATATTTTTGAGATACACCATACTAAATCGCAATCGTTGCCTTCTCCACAGCATATGTTCACCGTACAACTTTTTATTACTTTTACAGATAGATAGATTCTGTCAAAGTTACAAATAAATAAATACGCGTTCCCATACCGGGAGTCGAACCCGGGCCGCCTGGGTGAAAACCAGGAATCCTAACCGCTAGACCATATGGGAAGATAACATTCGTTAATTGAAAATTGATTCCTAATAGAATAACACAATTCTATCATTTACAATATGAATATTTCACAAAAAGCTAGCTGATAATGAAAGAAAATTTGTGTGTCTCCTTCCAAGCAAATAAAAAGGCAAGAGTCGTTTGTTGTGACAATTATAGCATAGTAAATATTGATATATACAAAAGACAAATGCACACAGAAGTAGAAGAGTTTCTATTCAACATCATCTAGGTCCTCATTGTCATGTTAAGTTCTCTTACTCTTACTAAAAAGTAAAACATCACAAAGGTTTTGAGGTTTGTTTTATTTCATCGTCCTAGTAAAAAGTAACTATATGCTATTAAGCTTGTACTTTTGTACCGTTTCAATCTGCATGTCACAATGTCTTGTTCTTATTTCATTAGACTTGAAGAAACGCACAGGCTCTTGCTTTCCGCTGACGGATTATGATGTCATCACTAGGGGACGGTGTTGTCAGTACTTGAAATGTGTGAAACGATTGTTTCCTTTACTTATTTCATTTTATATTTTTAACGAATAGCTTGTTACTATCGAACCATAAAATGTAAGTAACAACATACATTTTTAGATTTGTTATGAAGAAAATATGGCGCATAATGCAGTGCATTCACATTATTTACTCATAAATATAGCTAGTTATTAAAGTTAGCTTTGCGGGCTAATCTTATTCATGCTATGTTGGTTTATAATGCCTATTTTTTAGGGCTGACTACTGGAAATCACAACCAAGGAAATTCTGCCAATACTGCAAGTGCTGGATCGCGGACAACAAGCCTGTGAGTGTACCTAGAAATGCAGCAGTCGTGTAGATGAAAATAGAATCCATGCAATGCTAATAAGCTGTTTGTTTGTGATGTTTTTTGATCTACAGAGCATTGAGTTTCACGAAAGAGGGAAGAATCATAAAGAAAATGTGGCTGCCAAAATTTCAGAGGTATTTGTAAATTCATTCATTCTGTGTTACCATACGTACTGAATGGACCTACATATTTATAATACGAACGTCAGAATCAAGTGTAGTATTGGTGATGCTATGAATTAATGTACCTGATTAGACTTCCATCTTTGGAATCTTCTCTTCCTATTAATATCATTGGTGTAAAGTGGTTCCTCACAATACATTTTAATTAAAAATGATGTATATAAATATATATTCACCATTGGGGAGCTTTCTTTCATTCACACCACTTATCATAAATATTTAAGGGTAAAAAAAAAAAAAACCCTGCCCCTCTTGGCACCACTCTCAGGACTGGCAGGAAAGATAAGGTCCAGACACAACTTTTGACTCAAAGGCTGTTATTCTATTGGTCACTTGCAGATGCCTCTGAGCTAATCATATGGTTTTCTCTACAGATTAAAAAGAAGAGTATTGAGAAGGCAAAGCAAGAGGAGCGCATGTCAAAACAATTTGCAGCAATGGAGGAGGCTGCACTGAAGGCATATCAGGAAGATCTGAAGAGGATGGAAAGGGAATCGGGTACATGTGTGACATTTTATTGATGTATGTATATTGTTAAAGGGGTAGCATTTGTCTTTGTTTCTACTGAAATTTGTTTTTGTGTTAGGGTCTGGTTCACAAGCTCAAACAACAACAATAACACCACCACCACCACCAATAAGAAAGCCACAGGTCCAACCTCAGAAACAGCCTCAAGCTAAAAAAAAGCAAAAGCAAGCAAAGAAACGAGACAAGAAACCCAGTGAGCAAACAGAAGTACAGGTCTGGGTTGAAGGGAAGTCAGATGATGGTCATGTGTACTACTACAACACAATAACTGGAGGTGAGGATAACTATGACTATGTCAATATGTCATTTGTAATGTTCCTTATTTGGAGATGGAGTTGGTGATTATGCACTGTTACTGCACTGTTTAGAATCTCAATGGGAAAAACCAGAGGAATTCCAGGAGGGGAGCACTTCTTCACAATATGGAAACACAGAGGTTAGTTGTTTTTTTTCATATATTTATATTAACTTTATGCTGTTCCACTATAATAATAATCTGCACTGAAAACCTCATTATTTCTCTGCAGAGCTCCTCGGGGTGTGCTTGGATGGAAGCAGTCAGTCCTGAGGGTTATACTTATTACTACAACACAGAGACTGGAGGTTGGAGGTTTTTAAATGCTTAAACTCTTTTGTTTATTGTTTTGTTTTGTATGTCTTTTGTCATTTCTTCAAGGACATAGTAAGGATATTTGCATAAACATGTTATGGACATTTTGAAGTTGTGAATACTTGCTGAAATCTTCAAAATGTCGTCAACTTTGTAAAAGAAATTATGCTCACTTGAGGTGGTTATTGTCTTTTTTCGCAGAACAGCTAATGCAGGAAATTAGAAATATAAACACTTTTTTACATATTAATTACATATATTAATGTGTATAGTAGTAGCTAAGAGGAAAAAACAGACAGTGTGTACAAATGTGGAGACCATATTATTCCTTGATCTTATCCTTGGAAAAAAAAAGCATCACAGCCATTTTAGGTGGTAAAAAGAAACAGGAATGTTCTATGTCTATTCTGTGTATGAGTCATATGTAACAATCTGCAGCACCACCTTTTAATGAGTCCATGACACCCAGTTTATTCACCCCAAACCTGTTTATGAAAATACACTTAATATGAAATTATTTTTAATGTGTTGATATGCCCTGCATTGAAGTCACTTGATTATGGAAACAAGGCAATATATGCTTCATATTCCTCACCTGTCAGAATCCAGCTGGGAGAAGCCAGCAGACTTTACTCCTAATGAACCCAGTGGGTTGAACACAGACGAGGAGAGTCAGGAGGAGCCTTCAACCGCCCAAGCAGAGACGCTTTCAGAAGAAAAAGGAGAAAACTCAAATGAAGCCCAGGCAGCTCCGGAAGTCACAGCCACAGAACAAGACATCCAGCAACCTAAAGTCCCAAAGATCAGCTTCAGGGTGAGATAAACCCTACCAAAGAAGAGTATTACCGTGTTATTATCCAGATTAAGAGTTTTAGTCTGACAAACTCTCCCTTTCAGAAAAGAAAAGCAGAGGCTGAACCCTCAGTGGAAGAGGGAGGCGATAAAGCAGGTGATGGTTGTCTGAAAGAAGATGCTGAAGAGCAGAAAAAGGAAGAAGATGTTCAAAGCATGACAGCTGAGCCTGAGGTGAAAAAACAAGAAGAAAAGCCAGTAAAGATACAAGTCAAGAGGCCAAAAGCAGCCAATCCATATGGAACCTGGGAACAAATCCAAGAGGAGGAAGATCCATAGTAAGTATCCACTGTAAAAAAAATAAAAAAAATTAGTTCACACTGTCGTAATCTAGTGCTGATTAGATTGTTTTCTTTCCTCTCCAGTATGAAGGTGGACTTAGAGTTGCCACAGGTTGAGGCAGCTGAAGCCACAGGTCCAGCAGAACTTCCACCAGAACCAAAACACAAGTTCAAAGAACGCGTCATTACCTCCCTTGGGGATGAAGGCGGCTCTTCTTCATTCAGAAAAAGCAAGACACAGAATGGGAAATCCAGACGCCTCCGACAGAGAGACAATGATGACTGATATGTACTTCGTGTCAGACATGTGGACGATGACACTTTTACACAAGTTATTTTTTTTTTCCAAAGATGCACCATTAAATTTTTTAAGTTTATTAGGATTTTGTTTTTCATCTCTAAGTATAAAATCTCTCATTTTCCTTTAGTTTGGCTATAAGCACTTTCAATTTCATTTGACAGGAATTGAAATGACAAAAATGTGGACTATAATTAATTGGTGTTAGCTCATGTATGAAATAGTATTTTGGCAATAATACATTTCTGTGCAGATACAAGCCTCGGGAGGAATTAAAATATATTTTTTACCAGTCCAAATCATTAAAGAGAGTAATGCATTTTTTGTGAATACATCAGTGGTTATCATACTTGGTCAGTAAAATACTTGTAAATAAAAGTTAAGGAAAGGTAGATTTTATTAAGGGAAGTATACAGTTGTGCACAAAATTATTCAGCCCCCAATGCTGTAAAGGGTTTTAGGGAATTCAGTGTACATTTGTAATTATGTTCATAATGAAATCTTATAAGGACTTGTTAAAGAAGCAAATGCAACTAAAATACATCCATTGTTTTTTGTGATTTCTTCATTGACACAATTATTCAACCCCTTTAAGACTACCACTCTTGAGAGCAGAGCCTCATTCAAGCATTTTCAATTAGATACTGGGTATTGCTTCACGCTTGGAAGCTGTAATAACTAGAAAAGGATGTTGTACAAAATACTAAAAACTAATTTCACTTGGGGGTTGAATAAAACTTACAATGATGTGAGCACAGAAAAGACATTTGTGGTTATTCCAGTATAAATGCTGTGTTATATTTGTAAAATTTCAAGTGCTTCTTTGATTTAATGGTAAGTAAGATGATTAAAATGATCAAAATTGATGTCAAATTTCAGTGGGGGTTGAAAAATTTCGTGCACAACTGTATTTGAGGTCTGATGGTCACACAGGGGAGTGACTGGCCTCTGATCATGTGTATTAACAAGATACGTAGGTGGTACCACACCCACTTGGCAAGACCCATCAATGATACTAATGTATGTTTAGAGTCAATGTAAAATGTCAGGTATACAACTTTTTAATGGACCGTTGTAAATAATAGTTATCGCCAAAAGCTCAAGTGTCTTAAAAAAAACTGTCATAACACAAAAACATTTATTTGTAATTTAAAAATATCTTAATTTATTTCTGAGGAAAAGCAATACAATGCACATGTCCATAAATATGAATACAATATATATCAGCCCTGGTGTGCAGACACAGCAATGCAGTGGACATCAGTAGCTACCAGTAACTGTTCAGTGGTGTCTGTCAGTCTGCATTTGTTTGGGACTCATTTCTTTTCAGGCTGATGCTGTTCTCCACCAGCTCCAGAAGAGACTCCCTCTCAGCATGGTCCAGGACGTCAGAGATCAGATCGCCAAGGGCCTCCCCTCCTCTCATGAACTCCTATGTATTGACCATAGCAGATTAAATATCAGTGACTGAGGCATGATGAAGGAAAATATGGATCATTTAGTTTGATTACACTGGTAAAAGCGTGTTGTGATGTAAAACATGAAACCCAACAATATCAGATTTTCTGATACTATAATTATTGACATTTTTCACAGCTACCATATTTTCACATTCAGAACAAATGTCCCTTTAGTTACCGACACGGGAAAATCTTATGAAATGAGCCAACATCTTTGAAAAAGTCTATCAACAGTCCAGTTTGTCCTCTAGAATAAGTTTCAAATGTCCTTAAGTGACAGTCATCTGTACAAATAACCATACATAAATATAAAGTCCACAGGACCACATATGTAACAGTTTAAACAAGATGTTGGAGGAATCTTTAAAAAAAAAATAACATCTCCATCCACAGTAAATATGAAAGACCGAACGGAGGAAGTCAAAAGTTACAAGACCAGTGTTCAGAAATAAACCAAGGAATGTTCTCTGGTCAGATACACAAAAATAAAACTCTACGATATGTATGGAGTAAAAGGTGAGGCTTATGAACCCAAAAAAATTGCAATTCTGGGGTATTTTACTGTAGACTAAGCATTACTGATAATAAAGCTTGTACAAAAATGAACATGTATCAGATGATGATCTTGAGCATGGCTCCTAAAATGGTACCAATATGATTTAAGACCAACAAAATTAATGATTTGGATTGTAATTGATAGAAGGGCACCAATTCAACAAACAATTTAAAGGCAAATTTTGAGTAAATTTGACCAAATAAATTCCAACTTTTCACATCAACAAATTATATGACATATATCAGAGTTTTATTTGAACTAATTGAACTATCGGAGGGAATATAAAGTGAATTGAAGCCTGGAATTGTGAAAACTTTAAAAGTAACTGTAGGTTTAGAGACGTACCTTTATATCTCTGGTAACATAGCCAGTCCTGTGGTCCGTGACACGATCCTGGCTAAAGTTATATGTACGGATCCTGTCAGACTGAGAGCGTGTCCTCACCTGTAACAAACAGCATGAAATTTAAAAAAAAAAAAAAAAAAAAAGAAAACAAGGTTTATATCCCTGAAATTTCTTAGATACAAATAGTTTAGATCATAAATCTGCCTTGTAGGTTCAATCACCTGCTGCTTCCGTGCTGTGTCCCTCTGCTCAGTCTCTTTACCCATCACGCTCTGGTAAAGCCGGGTCATCAGCATGCGCATGGCGGTGTCTCGGTTCTGAAGCTGAGAGCGGGACTGCTGGCACTCTGCTGTGATACCTGGAGAGAGGAAGAATGTTATAAAACAGGTAGCAAAAGGTGTGTATGTGTGTGTATGTATGTATGGTATATGTGTATGTGTCTATATGTGTATGTATATATGTATGTGTGTATGTATGTATGTTTATGTGTGTGTATGTATGTATGTATATATGTATTTATGTATGTATGTATATGTGTATGTATGTATGTATTTATGTATGTATGTATATATGTATGTATGTATTTATGTATGTATGTATACGTGTGTATATATGTATGTATGTATGTATGTATTTATGTATGTATACGTGTGTGTGTATATATGTATGTATGTATGTATGTATTTATGTATGCATGCATGCATAAACGCCCAGATACCTAGAGGCCTGATCACTTGACTTCATCAGAGCATATTCCTCCAGTTCTAAAGTCTTTACACTGGCTCCCAGTCCCAGAATAGATTTTAAAGTCCTGCTACTGGTCTACAAGTTACTGAATCCAGAATACATGAATGAAATGGTAACAGAATATAAACTTAGTAGGGCTGAGGTCAACTGAGCCCCAAATGTGAACACTTTTAAATCCAGGTTAAAAACCTTCCTCTTTTCATGTTCTTATGAGTAAACTCTTTTCAGTCTTGTCTTTTACATACACTTTTTTAATTCCATTTTAATTTTAATGCATTTTAAAATCATGTTTTATCTCTAACGATTTTAATGTCTTTTTCCCCCTTTTTTTGTTTTTAATGTAATTTCAATGTCTTGCTTTTGCCTCTGTAAAGCACCCTGTATATGAATAGTGCTATACAAATAAACCTACTTTGCCTTTTCTCACCTGTGGGAAGATGAACAATGCGCACTGCACTGTCTGTGGTGTTTACACTTTGGCCCCCGGCACCTCTGGATCTGAATGTGTCGATGCGAAGATCCTTTTGATCGACACTTATGTCCAACTATGAAAGCAATACAGCTGTTAATACAACTAAAAACACAAAAACCAAAGTTATGATCAAAAGGCAGACCTTGAGGAGAACGATGTTAGTGTACCTCAGTCGGCTGAGGCAGGACGATGACAGTCATGGTTCCTGTGTGGATACGCTGCATCCTGGAGGAAAGACCCACCTCAGGGATCCTCTGCACCCGGTGTGTTCCCCCCTCATGCTTCAGATGCCTGTACACATTCTCCCCAGCTATTCGAACCGCTGCATGGTGTAAACCACCTGAGAGACAGTAAATTAATTAATCTGCATCTGAGGTCTACTGAGATAAACATCTGCAGGAGTCATGAAGAGATTTGGGGGGGGGGGCGTTTTTTTTTTTTTAATAAAAAAAATAAAAA